>QARZ01039218.1:0-10575 GCA_013407115.1 Glycine latifolia
GATAAATTTAGAAATTTTAAAAAAATCTAAACGGTTGATTTAGAAAATTCTTACCAAGAAAGTGCCCCTCTAGTTCACAAAGTCTTTTATCATTGTCATCCTCTTCAACATAACTAGGTTTTTTAACCAAAGGAGGGCTTTTTTTTTTCTTAATTACCAAATGGGGGTGAGTTCTAAAAAAATTACCAAATTTGGGTAAATCATGTCACTTGACACGATTTCTATTTTTTTTTTTATTTTTTTAAACATTCATTCATAAGTCATATCATGTGACATGACTTTTGAATGGAAATTAAAAAAATAATTTTTTTAAAATTAATTTTTTTGAAAAAAAAAATAGAAGTCGTGCCACATGAATTGACTTATTCCTATTTGATAATTTTTTTAAAATCCACCCCCATTTGTTAATTAAGAGAAAAAAAAAGTCCCTATTTGGTAAAAAAGGCACATAACTACCACACTTCTCACTTGCTTTCTTATGACACACAATATTCCAAAATTGAAAATCACCATTGCAGCAACAACAGGGATAACAAATATAATAACTTCAATACAATTGTGTCCTGAGCAAATATCAATAGAATTAAATCACTCACCAATTCAACCCATTATTAGTGTTGTGCGTTTGTACTTGAAGGACGAGTCAAAACCTGTAGGGTCAATGTTTTGATGCTATTGTTAAACATTATATCTTAAATTGTTGCATCCATGAAGCAATGGCGATTCTGAAACATAATAAGGATTCACTTTTAACTAGTTACCAGGGTCTTTTTTTATTTATGTGGTTATAGGCTTATAGCCGGCGCAACAGCGAGAAATGTGATACAGTTACAGAGGAGGTGGTGTTTAGAGGTTATGTTTTTCAAAACCAAAAAATTCAAAACAAAAACCAGATTTGATTTCTAAAAATTTCAAAACTTAAAACTGAAAACTATTCGGAACCAGGCCCTTAAATTTTAAACATATTTAAATTTTGTTTCAAGATTGGATTTTAGTTGTTGAAATTTTTTTACACGAGATTTCATATTTTTTATTTTATTTTATCATAACGTTAGATGTGATAGACTTAAATTAAACCAACTCCATTTTTATTGAGTTATTTTGGTTTAGGTTTAACAAGATAATTGTCAACATCAAGCAAAATCTAACCAAACAATTTTAAATTAAATTAATTTTTTTCTTAAAAATGAACTAAACTAAACCCATAAACTACCCTAATAAAAACCACTCAAACAATTCTCATTATTTTTTAAAAAAACTTGTGTATATTTCAATTAATAAGAAAAAATGTGTTAAAAAGAAAGTATAACAAATTTCGCAAAAGAAAGAAGAATAAAATATAAAAGCAATTCTGTCATTGTAAAAAATAATAAACAATGGTTATGAGAGTGCATTGATTTCCTTTTTTTTTTTTTTACGTTAGTGGAATGATTTCCTTATTCTTTATGCAAATAATGTTGGTGAACGACCAAGAAAAATAGTATGTGACATGATTGCATTAAAAGGAAATGCTCAGTTTAATTTGCTTTACATTTACAAGATTTTCATATTATACACACGTTTAAATGAAAAGTAGTTCCATTTTGTTGGTATACTGTCCAGGGAATTGAAGGATAAAGAGATTTAAGGATCACTAAATCTCAGATTAAAGATTAGTCATATAATTGACCTAAAGAATTAAAGTTTATGAAAATATTTTATGATGGATAAAAAATTACAAAATTTATATTATTAAAAATAATTTAATGTATAATTGTTAAAGTAATTATTATAAATTTTAATTTTATTATACATGATAACTTATGTTTATTTGATAATATAAAAAACTTGTATACCGTTGTGTGGCATTCTAATTGAATTCTAAAAAATGTATGATCAAAATTAATTTATCACATATTTCAAATATACTTAATAGTTTTTTTTAGCTTACTACGTACATCATTTCTTAGCGACAATTCTATTTAAAATACTATTAGACTTTAATTCTATGTGAGGACTTGAATTTATATCACGAGCAACTATATTCTTTTACTAGACTTCACTCTCTCTCTCTCTCTCTCTCTCTATATATATATATATATATATTTATTTATTTATTTATTTATTGTTTATGATAGTTTTTGATTGATTGAGAATGTAGAGTGTAAGATACATATCATAAGTTTGATATCTTTTATAAAAATTATATTAAAGTTTTATACAAATATTAATTTATGCTTAATTGAAAATGTAGAATGTAGGAAACATTTATTTGTATTTTCATTTGTTATTTTGGTGTAAAATGAAAATAAACCACATCATTGTATATTATGTATTGTCAAATAATTGAAAATGTAGAATGTAGGAAATATTTACTTGTATTTTCATTTGTTATTTTGGTGTAATTTTTAAATAAATCATATCGGTGTGTAATACTTATAGTCCAATTATGAAATCTTGGATTATATAGTCACGTAAGTCAGTCAGATTTGATTATTTTTTTTGCAATTTATACCTGAGGTCCTTCTAGCAAAAATTATATTTATGTTTTTTATTTTAGTTTTAAATTAATATTTTATTAAAGGATTCCTTTATCCCTAAACTTCACCATTCCATATTTTGATTTTTGAATCAACAGCTGATTGTGGTGGTTATGTGATAATTGATGGGTAATTTGATTATGCAAAATTGGGCGTCGAATTTTGTGACAATCATAATCATTGTAGGCGATGTAGTTGGTTGGGAAAATTAATTAATTAAGGTGTATAAAAAGATGTCTAGGAATTAGGCATCACATAGATAACATAGGTGGGTTAGATGTGAATTTATTATAGGACTTTGAGTGAATTTCTTTAATCTTTTAGTGAAAATGTTGTTTAAATGTGAATTTAGAGATGGTTAAAATAAAAATAAAAGTGGAGAGGAAGAGGACGACCATTGGAGATTTGGAGGTTGGGGGAGGTCGAGGGTAATGAGAAGGTGAATGGTTAGGGTCTCAAAGATAAAATGGGAAAGAGGAAAAGATAAAGGAAAAAAAAAAAAGAAAGTTAAAAAAGAAGGAAAATCTCAACTATTGATTCAAAAATCAAAATATCCATGATGAAGATTAGGGATAAAGTGATATCTTAATAAAATATTAAATTAAATAATAAAAACAAAATTTTTGCTATAAGGTCCTTAGGTTTGAATAGCAAAAAAATAAAAAATAAACAAAATTGATTGATTAATGTGGTTATATAATTCACATGACATTTCATGATTGGATTATCTATAATAAATAGTATGAGTTATTTTAAATTTACACCAAAATAACAACCTTTTCATTTTCTATTTTCACCTTTTATTTATAAGATTGATGGTAATTTATTTTGTGCTTTAAAAAATTTGTTTAAGAAAATTTGTTTTTGTCCATTTTCTTTATAAATCTTAAAAAACAAATAAGTATAGTTTTATAATTACAAATGGAAAACAGAAAATACATCAAAAGCAAATGGATCTCATTAATAGTCAATAGTATTACAAAAGATATCCAATGTCAACGTCATGTTGGTTGAACAATTTTTCAAGTTCATCTTTTTTATTTTACTTATTTTTTACTCTATTTTTCTCTTTGTTTTTTTTATTTGTTTTTGTTAAAAATCATGTAATGCCCAAGTCCAACCATTAGTTTTTGGAATGTGGGCAAAAAGACAACCTAGAATTATTAAACTATTTACATTAAATATATATATATATATATATATATATATATATATAAACTTGAAGAAAAGATTAAGAATGAAATTTGTGAGACAAATCCTATAGTATTTTGGCATAGAAAGAAATATCAAATAAGTCTACCTTATATTGATAACTTTAATGAAAAAGATATTACAACTAAAGCTAGACCTATTCAAATGAATCAACAATATTTAGAATATTGTAAAAAAGAGATAAATGAATATTTAGAAAAAAGGTTTAATTAGAGCATCAAAGTCCCCGTGGAGCTGTTCAGGGTTTAATTAGAAATGGATTCGATACCCTAGGGTATGCACACCAAAGTAGAAAGAGGCGCTCCTAGGTTAGTAATTAATTATAAACCTCTTAACAAAGTATTAAAATGGATTTGATACCCTTTACCTAATATACCTGATTTAATTAAAAGATTGACTAATTCCTCTATTTTTTCCAAATTTGATATAAAGTCTGGCTATTATCAAATTTCGGTGAGGGAGGAAGATAAATATAAAACTACTTTTGTAGTACCTTTTAGGCATTATGAATGGAATGTGATGCCTCAAGGTTTAAAAAATGCTCCTAGTGAATATCAAAATATAATGAATGATATATTTTATAAGTATCCTAATTTTACAATTGTTTATTTAGATGATATATTAGTATATTCTAAAAACATTAATCAACATATAGAACATTTAGAAAAATTTATAAAAGTAATAAAATCAAGGGGATATAGCTTATATGATTGAGCATTATGTATATTGTAAACCGCTTGATACGACGTTTAAATCTTAAAAAACATTAAAACATTTAATACTTAAACCAATATAAATCAGGATATTAAAAATTATTTAGTAAAATGTATTTTTTAAAAAAATTTATACAGTATTAATTATTTCATCTATTATATATAACATTTAAATAAATATTTAATATTAATTTATTTAAATGTAGAATTTAATTAAACATTTACTCAAACATATTTAATTAAAATTAACCATATTATTAAATATTTAATAAATTTACAGTTTTGTTAAACAAATTATCTCTACATGATTGGTCAATACCTATAGTAAGAAAAAGTGAAGTATATAAGAATCATAGTATATTTTCTTTAGATAAAGGAAAAGATGAAACACATGTAATGTAGAGATTTTTCTATTTGTCCTACTGTTATTTTATTATTAAATTATGATATATCTTCTTCATTTTCTATAGAATTTTGAGGGGTTCTTATAGCTATCTGTTTATCCCTATTACTTCTCAGACTCTTTACTATATTAGCTACTCCACTTCTCGTTTGAGTTGCTGTTATGGGACCACTTCTTTCCATATCTAAGCTAAACCAACAATCTTACAAACACTCTGCTGCCGGACCACTTAGACTTAAGAAGTTGACCAACGTATTCACACCTCTCAGTGCTACACTTAACTCTCTCAAGATATAGAATAACTAGTATAGATGCGAATCTTTATGAAAATTTTAGAAGGACAAAGAGATAACAGACACTACAAAGAAGCACTTCTAGATTTTTAACAAACCCTAATATTAGACCAAATATCCTGTCTCATGTTAAAGGATTAGAGGATCAACCCCTACACAGAAAAACAAATATACTCCTCTTCAATATCTCAATACCCTGATAGGACCTAGAGATTCCAATACAACCTCTCCATTAAAAGCAACCTTACCCAGACTTTTCAGACCAATACAGATACAGATCCAGAGTATATTAAAAAAGAAAATACCCTTTCCATAATCATAGCTGAAAAACACTGGCTTAAATTATTACATGTAGATTTGGCCAATAAAATATTTTCTCAAGAATTACAATTGTCCTAATACCAGAAAGGCCAGATTATTTTATGAATATATCCTTGTTGATACAGACTCAATAGAATTAGTCCATAATGAAGATAATAATAGTGTCGTACAGTTCTCCAAAATCAAGATCCTTATTGATTGGGGGCAACCTCTACACAAGACCAAGAAATTCTCCAGAACCTTTGTCCCTCAAGAATATAGTTATTATGACTACATGACTGTGTGGAATAATGTCTTATGTATGAAGCTATATAAACATTCCAGGTTTATATGGTTCAAGAAAGGAATATCGTTAAAGTTTTCCAAATAGTTCATTAGATGATTCTATAATTTTGGTCCCATGAGAGAAGTTTTCCCCCAGAAGTTGATGAACTATATCAATTTTTCAAAATATATATATATATATATTAAAATAATTAATGAATGGGACTCCTTGAGTAAAATTGCATATTATATAAATCGAAAAGGAAACAAAATTAGAAAACCAAAGAAAGAGAAACAAAAAGAGTGTTTTGCTAAGTGCATACTATTATAAAAACCGTCCAATTGTTATCACGTGTTGGTTGAACAAATTTTCAAGTTATATATATATATATATAATTATTTATTTATTTATTTATTTTTATTTTATTTTATTATACTCTATTTTCTATTTTTTTAAAATCATATATTGCACGAGTCCAACTACTAGTTTTTGGAAAGTGAACAAAAGACAACATAGAATTATTAAACTCTTTACATCATTTTTTTTGAAAAAATAATTAAAGAATGGGACTCCTTGTGCAAAATTACAACTTCTATAAATCAGAAAGGGAAAAAAAACCATAAAAAGAAGGAAGGCAACAAAAAGAGTGTTTTACTTAGCGCATAGTACTATAAAAATTATCCAATTGTGACCACTTGTTGGTTGAACAATTTTTTAAGTTTTTTTTTTCCTTGTTTTTTACTCTACCTTTCTCTTTGTTTTGTTTTTTGTTAAAAATCGTATAATGCGCAGGTCTAGCCACTAGTTTTTGGAAAGTGGACAAAAGATAACAGAATTGTTAAACTCTTTACAGTAAATATATATATTTTTTTGAATTTATTTTTATTGAATGAGACTCCTTTTACAAAATTGCAACTTCGAGAAATCAAAAAGGAAAAAAAACATAAAAAGAAAGAAAGAAACAAAAAAAGTGTTTTATTGAGTTGAATAATATTATAAAAACTATCCAACTGTCATCATCAACTGTTGGTTGATTGGTTTTTTAAGTTATTTTTTTTGTTTATTTTACTTATTTTTTACTCTATCTTTGTGTTTGCTTTTATTTTTATTTTGTTAAAAATCCGTAATACACAAGTACAACTACTAGTTTTGGGAAATTGAACAAAAAACAACATTGAATTAAACTCTTTAGACTATATATATATATATATATATATATATATATATATATATTTAAAAATAATTAATGAATCGGACTCCTTGTGCAAAACAACAAATTTGAGAAAGGGAAAGGGAAAAAACAAAGAAAGAAATAAAAACAAAATAAGTGTTTTACTGAGCGCATAATATTATAAAAAATTAAAAACTGTCCAAGTGTCATCGTGTGTTGGTTGGACAAATTTTCAAGTTTTTTATACTTGGTTTCTTGCTCTATCTTCCTTTGTTTTTATTTATTTTTTGTTAGAAATCGTGTAATAATTGTTAATTTCTGGAAAGTGAGCAAAAGATAACGTAGAATTACTAAACTCTTTACATTAAATATATTTTTTTCAAAAAAAATAATTAATGAATGTTGCTCCTCGTACAAAATTACAAATTCTAGAAAGGATAAAGAAAAAAAAGTAAAAAAAAACCAAAAAAGAAAGAAAAAAACAAAAAGAGTGTTTTAGTAAGCACGTAATATTATAAAAATTGTTCAACAGTCCTAATGTGTTTGGTTGAATAATTTTTAAGTTTTCTTTTACTTGTTCTTTAGTCTATCTTCCCTTCGTTTTTTTATTTATTTATTAAAATCGTGTAGCGCACAGGTCCAGGTCCTGCTGCTAGTTTTTAAAAAGTGAACAAAAGACAGCGTAGAATTATTAAATTCTTTACGTTAAATATATATTTTTAAAAAATAATTAAAGAATGGAGACTTATTGTAAAAAATTGCAAATTCTAAAAAGCGAAAAAAATATTTATTTTGATCCTTGAAAAGAGTATTATATTGATAAATTAGTTTCTGAAATAAAAAAAATTTAATTTTAATCCAGAAAAAGTGTGACAAATTATTTATGTATTAATAATTTAATGATAAATTAATTTTTAAATTCTATAATTTAATATTAAATTAATCTTAAAAATATAATTTATTGTCAAATTAATTATTAAATATTATAATTTAATCATAAAATAATCTTATAAATTTAAATTTGGGAATCGAATTTAATCATAAAATTGATCTTTATAACGTTGCATTTTTTCATATTTGGTAACCGAATTTAAATTTTCTATGTTTGAAAGACAAATTTCTCACCATACCACGGAGGATTGAAATGGGTATTTAACAAAAAAAAAAAAAAGAAGAAAGAAAGAAACAAACAAATAGAACGTTTTACTGAGCGCATCGTGCAAATCAACCGCCATTCCATAACACTGCATTTTTTATTCACTCACTCCGCTCTCTGCTCTTTTTCTTCTTCTACCCCCACACCGGAGGAGAGAAAACCAATATCACTCTTCACCGTTAGGGTTAGGGTTTCGGTTTTCCCCTAATCCAATCGCGCAGCAGCAGCAGCGAGATGGGCGCCAATTCCTTGCCATCGGCGGAATCAACCCTCGATCTCGACGAGCAGATATCGCAGCTCATGCAATGCAAGCCACTCTCCGAACACCAGGTTTCCATTCCCCTCGTTCTTCGCGATCTGCTTCGTTTTGGTTTGGAATTTACCTTGATTTGAATTTGTTCATTGCTTAGTTTTTGCATTTTTCTTCTTCTTTTTCTTTTGTCTCACTCTCATTTCCGTTTTTGAATCGCTTAGAATAGGAGTGTTGGAAGGATCGAGTTGGAAATCGCTCGTACTTAATGTGGAGAAATTATGCAGAGGATTTTTTTTTTTTAATGTAGAAATGGAAATTGGTCGGAAAAAGAAAAAAAGAAAAGATTTTTATTTTCGACAATTTTAAAAGCCGTTTCTTCTATTCCTGGTTGGATTTGTATGTAGTTTGACAGTCGTTTAGGGTAATATGGATTAATCAATTTCATGGTTTTGAAGGAAATTTTAATCATGGATGGTTGATTATGGTATGTGGATGTTTCGAATTGCTTCGTTAGGCTCGATATTTAGAAAATCTAGTCTAGGATTGTGTATATTTGAAACACTGGGAGGGCTTGCTTGCCTTGAAGTTACTTTTCATGTGATCGGTTCCGCATTAAAACTCATAATGTGCGTAAAAACCGTGAAAATCAGAAGCTTCTGCGTTGGATTTGGGAATTTGACGTAGGTATTGTGTAAATTGATGCAAAACCATACAGCGTATTTGAAGTGTCTCCCATGTGATGGTGTGGCAGGGTGAAAACAGCCTCTCTACTCTTGTAAGGGTGATGTTGCATTCGTCTGACCCTCATCCTTCTAGAGCCCAAAATTGTGAGTGTGTTGTGCCCTGGCAGTTTGTCTGTTGAAGGAATCTGACACTAATAATCATAATTTTCATGGACTGCTGCTAGTTCTATAATGTATTTGGCGAGCTGAAGTAATTTTGATTCTTGTATATTATATAGCATTGTGGTAACTTAGTTATGTGCATGAAGTTTTGCACAACTTTGTTGGCATCATAGTGGAGCAGTGTTTATGAACATCTGTGGGCTTTCTCTCTAACTTCTACATAGAACCACAATGCAGAAGGAGTTCTGTTGTTCTAAATACATTGTGTTGGTGCTACTTTTGTTGACTCATTCAGTTTTTATAATAAATTCATGCTTTGTCACTTTTGTATCAGCAGTATAGCTTATTTTGTCTGTCCGCACAAAAGATCTTGTCTCTCAAAGTTTGTATGCTTGAAAATTGACCTAGATGGGAAAATGAATAGCTTTCATTGCTTCCTTTGTGACCTATTTGCACTTTGATACTTATTTTGCATTTTTGCCTTAAAAATATCATATACGTTGATTTTTCTTTCTTTCTATTTTTAGATTGTTTTAACAAAGCATGAGGGCTCTTTTTTGGAAGTTGTCTCCAATATCATTTCCTCCTGACTATTATCATCTCTGGGAAAATAAATATAAAAGTAAACTAATGCTCTTGTTTTCTATTCTGCCTGTAGGTTAGAGTTTTATGTGAGAAGGCTAAGGAGATTTTGATGGATGAAAGTAATGTCCAGGTGCAACCCTCTCTTCCTTCCTTTTTATTACTCGTGTTATGTTTTGATATTTCTCTAGACATTGATCTCACTTTTCATTGCCTTTTCATCTTCTGCTTGCTTTGTGTGAAAAGTAATCCTTTGAAGCAGAAATGAGTTGTTGCTTATTGGACATTATGTTTTTAGGTTTCCCCCTTATTATTTGGGTTCATTGTCTGATATTATTACTTCTATTCCCTGTTTTGTAGCAGGAAGAAGTAATTCTTTCTATCTTCTTTTTTGTAAATTTATGTGCTATATAACTTTTTTTTGATGCCAACACATCTTACTATGTCAATGCAACTTTTAATTGCAAGTTTTTTCTTTCTTAGAGAGAAAGCATTAATTTATATCTCTTCTGTATCACAGCCTGTGAAAAGCCCTGTGACAATATGTGGTGATATTCATGGGCAGTTTCATGATCTTGCTGAACTATTTCGAATTGGAGGGAAGGTATCAGTTCTGACTATCACTTTCCTTTTGTATTCAACTCTCTGTTTCAGCTGGGGAATGTCTTAACTAACTAATTGAGACCTGCCAAAGAAAAGGCTTTTGAAGATTGAAGTGCTTCAGAGGTATCGCGGAGTAGATTGTATAACCAGGGAACTACTCCTTGAATTCACTACAACCCTAATATTACCACGTTAAAGTTTACTAACATGTCACTGGTGCAAAATGAACCTTTTTGTGA
>QARZ01039220.1:0-10907 GCA_013407115.1 Glycine latifolia
AAAAAAATGGTGTTTCACTCTATTTACTATGCGAGCAAGGTCCTCAGTGATGCTTAGTTGAACTATGCCACCACGGAAAAGGAGTTGCTCGCCATTGTTTACGCCCTTGAAAAGTTCAAATCTTACTTAATTGGTTCCAAGGTCATTATCTTCACTGATAATGCGGCCATCAAATATCTGCTAACTAAAGTTGACTCTAAGCCCAGATTGATAAGATGGGTTCTTCTAGTTTGACCTCGAGATTAAAGACAAGAAAGGTTATTAAAACCTTGTAGTTGATCACTTGTCCAGATTAGTAAATGAAGAGGTCACACTCCAAGAGAAGGAGATTCATGATGAATTTCCAAATGAAGCCCTATTATCTATTAACGAAAGGCCCTGGTTTGCAGATATTGCCAATTATAAGGTGGCTGGGATAATTCCTACTGATTTTAATTGGCATTAGCAGAAAAAGTTTCTCTGTGATGCAAATCACTATGTTTGGGATAATACTCATCTGTTCAAGCTTAGAGTAGACAACTTGCTGAGAAGGTGTGCTACTAAAGATGAATCCAGAAGTATTTTGTGGCACTGCCACAATTCACCTTATAGAGGACATTACAATGGAGATCGGACAACTGCAAAGGTGTTGCAGTCTAGGTTCTTTTGGCCTTTTATATTCAAGGATGCTCATGATCATGTGCTTAATTGTGACCAATTTCAAAGAATAGGCGGAATTTCCAGAAGGAATGAGATGCCCCCGCAGAACATAATTCAAGTTGAAGTTTTTGACTGCTGGGGCATTGACTTTGTAGGCCTTTTACCTTCCTCATATGGAAATGAATATATTTTGGTGGCTTTGGATTATGTCTCCAAGTGGGTGGAAGCTATTTCTACTCAAAAGAATGACTCTAAAACAATCATCAAGTTCATCAAGAAGAACATCTTCTCCCGCTTTGGAGTCCCAAGAGTGTTGATCAGTGATGGTGGTTCGCACTTTTGCAATGCACAGCTGCAGAAGGTATTGAAGCACTACAATGTCAGGCATAAGGTGGCTTCTCCTTACCATCCTCAAACGAATGGTCAAGCTGAGGTATCCAATAGGGAATTAAAGAAAATCCTGGAGAAGACTGTTGCATCTTCAATAAAGGATTGGGCTATGAAGTTAGATTATCTCTGTGGGCCTACAAGACTCTGATTGGTCTATCTCCATTTCAAATGGTTTAAGGGAAAGCTTGTCACCTCCCTGTAGAGATGGAGTATAAAGCATATTGGGCTCTCAGGTTCCTCAATTTTGATGAGTCCTTGTCTAGGGAGAAAAGGAAGTTACAACTGCTAGAGTTGAAGGAAATGAGGTTCAATGCTTATGAGTCCTCTAAAAATTACAAGCTCAAAGTGAAAGCTTATCATGACAAGAAGCTTGTGAAAAATAACTTCCAGTCGGGGCAACAAGTTCTGCTATTCAACTCTCGCCTCAAGCTATTTCAAGGGAAACTAAAATCCAAGTGGTCCGGGCCATTCACTATCAAGGATGTCAAGCCATATGGAGCAGTGGGGCTGATGGATCCATCCTCTAGTAACTCAAAGCATAGCTGGATTGTAAATGGACAAAGGCTCAAGTTATACAATGATGGTGATATCAAGCGTTTGGCCACGATCATCTATCTCCAAGACCCATGAGGGTGTCTTAAGTCAAGCTAGTGACGTTAAAGAAGCACTTACTGGGAGGCAACTCAAGATTTTTTCCTTTATCTCTTTTATAATAGTAGTTATTGTGTGAATTGTATGTTGATATCTTGAGTTTTAGTGTTATAATTGCCTTAGTGTGTTGTGTATGTTCTGGTTTTTTACTTAGTGCAGTTTTCATTGGTGCACTAAGCACGCACACTCACGCTAAGTGCGCCCTTCGTGTTTTTCCTTGCGCATTGAGCGTGACATCTCGTGCTAAGCGCCCCCTTGCTATTCAGTAGGTGCACTGAGCGCATGCTATGCACTAAGCCCAAAAAAGTCTCTGTTTGGAATTAATTTGGAATTGGGATTAGTGCACATGTTCGTGCTAAGCGCCTAAGTTGCTTACTAAGTGAGCACATCACGCTCATCCCAATAAACTCTTTTGTCTTGAATAAAATGGAATTGGGCTAAGCGCGCCTCCTCTACGCTAAGCACGCACCAGTGGTCGCTAAGCACCTAGAGCGCACTTAGTAGAATTTGCAGAAAGATTTTGACATACATATTCCACTAAGCCTGCAATGTCGCTCTAAGCGCGTTATGTCTTTCAAATTTCAAAAAAAGAAAAAAAAGAAAATTCAAAGGTCTTAGACCTTGGTGCGCTAAGCGTGCAAGTGCTCACTTAATGCCCACACATTAATTGCAATTGATTGTTAGTGTTGTCCCGCTAAGCGCTAGACTCGCGCTAAGCGGGACACCCATAACTGCATAGTAGTTTTTGTAACTGCACAGCAATTTTCATAACTGCAAAGCAGTTTTCGAACTACTCTCTTCCCTCTCACCTACTTTGTCTCTTTCTCTCCCTTTTCTTCCTCACTTTCACTCTTTTCCTCTCTCACTCGTTGTTGTGCTTCGTTCATCTCCTGTGCATTCTTCTTCGTTTTCATTCATCCAACTCCTTGCTCCCAAATGGCTTTGAAAAAAAGACGAGGGTCCTCCTCCCAACCATGCCACGAGCCCGACACCGTCCATGGTGCGTGGGATTCCACCCGCTTCACTTCTCAAGTGGCATGGGTCAGATATTCGGAGAATGTCCATCACCGGAACATTCTCCCTGAGAAGATAACATTGATGTGGCTTTAGTGAAGGATTTTTATTCTAACATTGATGTGGTTGCGGCGTAGGAACTGGGATAAAAAACTCACTTCACTGCAGGCCGATAACATTGATGTGGCTTTAGTGAAGGATTTTTATTCTAACATTTACGACCCGAGGAAGAGGCGCCAAAGCAATGCAAGATCCGGGGGAAGGTTATATGGTTTGATGCCCTGACGTTAAACCAGTTCCTTCAAACCTTGGTGGTCCTTAAGGGAGACTCTCGCTACCCACTTACTCTCAGTTTCTCCAAACATATCCGGATGCATAGGCCATCGAGGCCCAGCTTTCCATGCCGGGAGGCCACTTCATGACCAATGCCGAGGAGGCTCCGTGGAAGATTCTGCAGAAAAACATGACCACCTTGGCCCAGACTTGGAACGTACTTTCCTACTTCAACCTGCTCCCATTTCTCACACCTTCAATCTTAATATGGAGCGAGCTCGGTTGGTGTACGACATCATCATGTAGATGGACATGGATTTGGGCAGTCTGATTTCTTTTCAGATCACTCAGATAGGCCAGTCTAGCTCGAGTAGACTTGGTTTCCCCACTCTTATCACGCACTCTGGGACACACTGGGATTCCACTCTGACGCAGTGACATTCGAGTCCCTTAGTCCTACAATTAATGTGGCCTATATCTAGAAGAACTGCTGGCATCTCGTAGATACTTCTGTGACTTTTCCTGGGACTAGGAAGGTTCAGGCTCGTGAGGCTCCTCCAACTCATTCAGAGGCCCCTACCGCCGATGCTGATCCCCACCACTCTTCTTCACCTACTCCTCCTACTTCCTCCTCACAGGAGCAGCTACTTCCCATGCTTACCAGCCTCCACTAGGGCCAATACCTACTGATGCAAAGCCTACACTAGCTATCTCTCCAACAACCAGTGATGTCGCCAGAGGATTTTCTCTCCCGCATCGCTTGGCCTGGGGACAGACCTTCCTCTATCAAGAAGGGTGATGGTGCTATATCTGGACCATCTGATGAGGATGTTGCTGATGGTGATGATGATGACTACGTGGCAGATATTACAGAAACTCAGGAAGCCATGTCTTTACAACACATTTTATGCTTTCCGTTTTATGCTTTTATCATTATTTTATCACATTCTAGACACTTTATATTCTACTTTTACTTTGGATTTATCTATGCATGATAGATATTTGTTTTGTTTGACACATTTTGGAAATATTTTTTGGCATGTTGGGTAAATCGTTTGCATGACTGAAAATTGCATTTGTGTGAAATTTACAAGTTCGATTCATGAGTGAGTGTGCGTTGTGGTTAAATAATGGTTTATTGAATTGCATGTGCGTGAGTAAGTCATTTAGCTTGCATGACAGAAAATCTTACAAAGAAAAACTCTAGGCTTCACTACTCCGTGTGAATTGTGTACCTCTTAACTTTGAGAGAACGATTGACTTTGCTTTCTAGTCTTGCATGAGTCTTGAACTGCTTAAGTGCATGTATGATGTGGACATGATCAAGGCATTGTTGTTTAATTTAAATTGAGCCACTCGGCCAAAAAGACAATCATGTTTTTGATGAATGTTAAATCTCTTGTACCCTTTTGAGCTTAATCTGGTAATGATTTATCTTCCTGAACCTTGAACTAAAAAGCAATTGGAAATATGTTCACCTTACCTTAGGTTATAGAAGAGCATCATTATGGATCAAGACAAATTTGTTCCAAATTTAGGGGAGTGTATTTGAGTAAAATCCTTTTGCAGGGATGCGAATAAGAAGCACAGAGAGAATAATAATTATTTTACACCATGGATTGTTGAAATAAAAAAACAAAAAAAAAACAACCAAGGTTAAGTAAACCTCTGTGTGCTATTAATGTGGCAAATCAAATGAGGATGGGAAAACAAGAAAAGTGGTCTTCTGAAGCAAATAAGGGATGACTGAATGCTCTCCTAGAACCTAATTGTTGAATTCTGAGAAAAATCATGATTTCTTGATAGCCCAGCCATATTACAAGCCGAATGAAGTCCTTTGTGATCCATATTGTTTGTGTATGATTGTATTGAATGAAATTATGTGAAAATCTAAGAATTGTAATTTCAATTGTATTGAATAAAAGATACATGACCAAAACACTTGTGTGCCTAAATGAAATACTAGCCTTGTGAGGATTAAAGCATAAGTTGATCTTTCGTTGATAGCTGTCATTCTTGCTAACTCTTTTCACTAAAGTGTATGCTTTGTTTGATTCCATTATGAGACTATGACTAGTGTGAACTTGAGGATTTGATTTTTTAATTGTTTTGGAAGATTGCAATTATCTTAATCGTTGTGTTTCGGTTGTAGTCTTGACAATGCCATTGATCTAACTTAGTTAGCATTTACTTACTTTTAATTGAGGACAAGCAAAGCTTTAAATTTGGGGAACTTTGATAATTGTTATGCATACGTAAAGTTACATGTAAATTACATAGCAATTATCTCATCTTTTTCTCTTTGAATGCTTCTTTTTGTGATTAAAACATAGGAATCAGCTTCTTCTGAGCTTTTATCCAGTAGATGCTAAAATTAGTTGAATTATAAGGTGTTGGTTGTATTTTTTGTAGAAATTCACTACAAGGGCATGGAAGGAGGATTAAGGGTTTGAAGCTACCCGCTGAGTGCACCAAGCCCACTCAGTGTGATCAACTCGCTTAGCACGTGATCAATTATCCAGCTGGACACTGAAGGCACGCTTAGAGGGAGACCACGACATTGGACTGCATTTGAAGGAGAAAAAGGATGGAACTAAAGGGATCTTAGAAACCATAGACACAAGCTCAGCTAGGTCACGAAGGAGGAATTCTTACACACCATTGGAGCTTGCATTCCATCATTGGTTCCCTATTTCCTTCCATTCATTCCATCTCCATTCTCCTAACCATCCATCTGTATAACATGTTAGTGGTTTAATCATCCATTTTCATGCTTTATTATAGGGTTTAACACATTGGAAAATGTTTATTTCCTTAGAACTAATGTTATTTTCATGTTTTATTATAGTGATTTGATCATCCCTTGGCTACTAAGCACGCCTTGAGACGATCAACATGGCCATCAAGTCCAACCTTGACAGTAAAGATCCACTGACAACCAACTATAGACTTCCCTGGAGGAGCAGAAACAAGATCCCAAGTACCATTGGAATGAAAAGCAGTCATCTCATCAAGCATTGCTTGGCACCACCCTGGATGGGGGAAAGAGCTTCACCTGTGGTCTTAGGAAGAAAATCAGAAGAAAGACTAGAAACAAAGGTGAAATGAGGAATAGAAAGACGGTCATAGCTTAAAAAGGTATAAAGAGGATAAAGGCTATGAGTAGTACGTATACCTTTTCTTTGGGCAATGGGAAGAGCTTCTGATGAAGGAGCTGGAGGGGAAAAGTCGACAGGAGAAGGCGATGAATTATCTAGGGGCATTTTCATAGGGGGCATAGTCTGACGACGCTGGTTGCTGAGAAAAGGGTGGTCCTCATGGATGGAGGCAAGAGGTCGCCCCTTAGGGATAAAGTTACCTGCAACTGGTAAAGACAAGTCAAGAAAAGGAACAGGAAGAACCTGAACAACATGTAACAATTGAGATTGGATAGAATGAAAGGGTTGTTGATCAAGAAAAGTGACATGAATGGAAACAATATAATGCTTAAGATCAGGAGAATAACAATGATAACCTTTTGAAGATGAGAATAACCAAGAAAAATATACCTAAAGGCTTTGGATGTTAACTTGTCCTTACTAGGAGTGAGATCATGAACAAAACAAGTACAACCAAAGACATGTAGGGATAGAGGATAAAGAGGAGCATCTCGAAACAACAGGTTATAGGGAATGTCATTGTTAAGCACAGAGGAAGGCATACGATTGATGAGAAAACAAGAGACGAGTACTGCACTTGCCTAGAAGTGAAAAGGAACATGCATGTGAATAAGAAGAGTCAGGGCAGTTTCAATAAGTTGTTTGTTTTTACGTTCAACCACCCCATTTTGTTATGGAGTGTGAGGACAAGTAGTCTGATGTAACATACCTTGTGAAGCCAAGAAATTACAAAAGTTAAGAGAAACATATTCCTTAGCATTATCACTACGTAAAATACGAATAGAGGAACCAAATTGAGTATGAACCTTGTAACGACCCACCTCATCGCTACGATATCCCTACTCTAAACGTGTAATTTCAATTTTTAATGAAAACTTCATTAATTTGATAATGAAAATGAAAGAAATTTTTTTCCGCGATACTACACTCACCAGACAACACACACAAATACGTAAATAAATAAATACACACACACACACAGATATATATATATATATATATATATATATATATATATATTTAACCTTTATATGTCATTCACATGTCAGAACATAGTTTAGTTTTTCATGTATCTAATCCTGGAATTTACATGTCCAACCAAAAAGAATCAAGGGACCAACTAAGAAATAGTTGATAACAAAACACAACTTTTTTCCAAAATGAATTCCAACGTTATCATGTCGGCTTGGCGGCTACAACAAAAAGATCTCCCTCCAACGTCACCTACTGCTGCTCTTTTGCTCCCACGAACGAAGGTTCGCGATCATCACAAGTACCAATCACACAGTACAAAATTGCAAGGGTGAGTTTATTATACACCATTAACAAATACCAGATGACAATGATTAGCAAGAAAAAAAAATAATAATAATAACCACAATCATTTTCAATAATCTATTACTTCAACATAAGCAATCCCTTTCCCTCTCCAGGGATGCTTAAAATTCTTAAACTCATCATCTTTCCTCCCAAGGATATCCAACAAGTCACTGCATTCCCATGTACATACACAACATACATCCATCACAATGATATCATCAACATCAACATTATCTCTCATCAATGTCATCATCAACATCAACATCATCTCATCTCAATGTCATGATCGACATCAATATCATCTCAATCTCAATGTCATCAACAACATCAACATCGTTTCATTTCAATATTATCAAATACATCAACATTATCTCATTTCAATATCATCAACCACATCAACATTATCTTATTTCAACATCATCAGCAGCATAATCTCATACGTTCACAATCCATAATACCACGAGACTGGTATTTTAGGAAAATTCTAAATTAAAGAAGAGAACTACAATATAGAAAACAAACTCTTATGCCCATTTAAAAATTTAATAAAGAATTAAATAGGAGAACATATTATAAAATTTTAGGCAAAGTCTCCTCTGTAATTAAGACTTTTCCAAAAAAATCCAATCATTACAACAACAACATTATTCACAGCTTTATTCATCAATAACAAATTCAAAACATCCCATTATTTAAAAACACGGTGTTTTTTCTTGAAAATCAGCAAACAAAAGGGACAAACATACATCCCCATAATTGGGTTCCCTGACCCCAACTATGGTATCAAAAGCTGTAAACAAATAATAAACTCTCATCACCTATCTATATCCCTTTGTTAGCTCCTTATAGCGTTGTTTTGAGATCTCTCAAGTTCACGTGCTTTGGCTCAAACACAGAGCTCTATATACCAAATTGAAGATAATTTAGTATAGATTTCAAAGACAAGGTTTATATTAACATTCAAGGTCAAGTAAATACCCACTCAAATTTAAAAGGGGATAAAATGGTGTTTTAAAAGTCCACATCAAACGGACATCATTTTGGAATTCTGATCACATCAATGTGACCAGGGCTCAACAAAGGTCACAAAAATGACATCAACATTATAAAAAGGTAACTTTTACAACGTCTCATTTTCAAAGATTTTTCAAATGAAGTGTAAAAACATCCAATAATGGTACCCAAGTTACAAAAGATACTAAGAGAGGTTCAAAAGCTAGGAGAATATATAGAAAACACGGCTACCTTGAAAAAAATGTGAAGGGAGGATTGGAGGCTCCATTCCCTACCAAATTCTCGAGTTGAGTTTTGAAGATTCTGCTCCGATTAAAGTGTTCCTCTCCACATGCAGTGGTCCGATGGCAAGCAACGGCGGCTCGTGGCGGTCACCGGTGGCGGTGGGTGGTCGAGGATGAGGGTGGGGGATTTCAGTGGCTGTTTTGAAGAATAAGGAAGCATTTGTGATTTCATGCTACTGCATGTATTTGTAGCCGCCTTTATTGATCGAGCACGAGCTGACCCAATTTTTGAAATTTTACTGCTTCTGTGAAAAGTTAATATCTCACGCTTCAGCTGTTATTTTTCAAATCCCAATGGTAAAAATTTAAATATGTGGGTTAAAAGCCTACCTGTAAAATTTGAGAGCGATCCAACGGTTAATCAATCCAAAATTATGATTTTACCAAAACAAGTTTTTGGATCAAACTCGAAATCACACAATTTTTAATGTAAATCAATCAAATTCCACATAACCTAGCATCCACACCAAGCAGTTGAACAAGGATAATTCACACAAATTTTCAACTAATCCAAATTAATAAAGTAATTAAATAATACAAGAAATACATCAAACATATATTTTCAGTTATCAAAATTTTAGGACGTTACAAACCTCAGCAGAAATTTTTTATAAATGGAGAATAACTCAACAATTTTTCATTAAATTAATCCAGGTACACCAGGAATAATCATCAATAAAAGTAACAAAATAAAAAAAAAACCTAAAATAGACAAAGTACAACTTGGACCCCAAATATCTTAATGAATAAGAGAAAATGGAGCATTAGCTCGTGTATTGACTCGATTGGCAAAGGAGGAACGTGTGTGCTTCCCTTGATGACACGATAGACAACCTAAAGATCGAATACCGGATAAAAGAGGAACCATTCTCTTCAATTTGGAAAGACTTGGATGACCGAGACGACTATGGATAAGTTTTGGAGATTCTGTGAAAGAGCATGCCACTAAAGGACGAGGCACAACCATATAGTAAAGACCCCATGACTCACAGCCCACTCCAATTGTCTTCCCCATACCCGGATCCTAAAAAGAAACAGAATGGTTAGAAAAGGTAATGATGCAAGTAAGGGAGTGGATCAATTTACTAACAAAAATTAAGTTATAAGGGATGTCAAGAATGTAATAGACATGTGTCAAGGTCAAAGAAGAGGTCGAACAAGCTTGTCCAATCCCACGAACAAGGGCTTTATTGCCATTAACAAGGGTAAAGGAAGGTAAATGATCAGAATAAGTAAGAGATGTAAAGAGTTCCTTATTACCACAGAGGTGATTGGTAGCACCTAAGTCAATTATCCAAGGACCAAGTGATGTAGAATGAGAAACACAAGCAACAGGATTACCAGTATCCAGAGCAGAAGGCTGAGGCTAAGGAGAAGCCTTTCTGAGAAGAGTCTGGAGTGTGGCATAGTCTACAGGAGAGAGAGAGATTGAACCAGATGAAGCAGTATCTGACTGAGCTATATTTGCAGCATGAGAGGGTCGCAGGTGAGGATACTTCATGTAACAACGCTCTTAATAATGACCAAGTTGCTGACAATGATTACAACGAGGTCTCATACCACGTCCACTATTCCCGCGAGAGTCATTATGGGAAACAAGAGCAGTGGCATCAACAACAGAAGATGAAGCAGGAGATGAGGCTGCCATTATGAATGCAATAAATAAAAAAAACTTGCAGATCTGGAAGGAGTAGACAAAATGAACAGTGTTTTCAACGTGAATAGTGTTTTTGGTAGTGTAAACAGTGTTTCCAGCAACTTGAACAGTGTTTTTGGCAGAGTGAGCAGTGTTTCTAGCGACGTTAATAGTGTATATGGTGATGGTGGAAGAAACAAGCCGGAGAGACACACGACAAGGAGACCTAAGCAGTGGGCTTAGGTTTTTAGAGGAAGCGAAAGTTCCCAAAACAAAGAGCTCTAGTACCAACTTGAGATTGAATAATTGTGTCTAATATGAGCACACAGGGAATATATTTATATTAACAAGTACAGAAACTAATCTATCATATACAAGATGTAGGAGTATTATATTATATACGCTATACTACTCTAATAGTGATCAAGGTGACGAAAATAGTGTAAAAATGACACATTGGCCTATTGAAAATAGTATGAACTGTAACGCCTCTCTTTGCTCTCTCGTGCTTGATTAATTTTAGATGAA
>QARZ01039223.1:0-15838 GCA_013407115.1 Glycine latifolia
AAAAGAAAATTTTAAAAGACCAAGTTTTAACTAATTCACCCCCCCCTTTGGTTATTGTGGCTATTCCTTTTTTTTTCATTATTTTCCCATTCTAATTCAGCTTTTGTCTTAGGCAAGTTAGTGGGCTTAATTGCTAATTGTTGCGTATTTTTGGATTTTATGCTCACTTGATGTATCTGCCTTGTACAGGACCTATAGAGCTCTATGAAACTCCAAATTTAGCATTCTTGTAGTCCTTGGAAAGATAACGAAAAGATTTACAAGTTTTCCAGAAATAAGTCGAGGCCAATTCTGCCATTTGGAGGGTCATTTTAGGCTTTGAAGTCAGAACCACTGCACTTGTATTTTGGGCTACGAGTTGGACTTTTATTGGTGTAAATAGAATAAATAATTAGAATTGATGGGTTGTTCATGGCCCATTCTTTTCTTCAGACTTAGTCACTATATATTAGTGACATTAGGAGGAATTATTACATTATTTTTTTCATTTTGCAAAAACAGTTTTACATTTCTCTTTTTAAGTTTTTAGAATCAAAACCCTTTCTCTTATTTTCTCTCAACTGTTCTTCCTTGTTCTTCATTTTCGTTTTCCCTTCTTCCATTTTTGTGCACTTATTGCATGGGGCTTTCATTGATGATGATCATGGAAGGCTAAATAATCAATCAATCCAAGGATCCAACCCAAGCAAGAGAAGAATTGGAGTTCTGATTTAGTATTTCGAATTCTGTGTGAATGTTCACTTTCTTCTTCAATTGCTATTCTATTTTCATGATTATGAATGCATTTAGGATTGAAAGCAGATTAGGTTATGGATTCATTTCCTAATTCGAATATAAATCACATATTAATTGGATGATATTTCAATTAGGGTTGTGGTTTCAATTAATTTAGGGGTTAATTCGATTGAACTGCTTCTAATGAAATTGAATGAACTTTCACAATAGGATAAAATTCTAAGAACGATGATGATTCGAATAGCTTGATTTGGTGAATTGGATTGATGCTCTTTAATTTGTTTTACATTACTTGTTATCAATTCTGTTAGTTTCTACATTGATCTTTAATCGTAGTTTGTGTTTTTGCAATTGTTACTTCGCGCCTGCAAACTGTTCGACAAAAATCCCCTTTACTGTTAGTAGTGAATTGAAGATAGAACCATATTGATAATGTCTTTAAGTCAACCTAGGTTAATCCTATGCTACAGAATTAGCTTAGTTTAATTGTTTTGAAGTGACACGACAAACACTTATAAAAACTGGCGCCATTGTCGGGGCCATGGTTCATTGTGTGCTAGCTTTAATTCACTTGAATTAGTTCATATTAGTAGTAATATATATATATATATATATATATATATATATATATATAAATTACATTCACTGCATATTTACATTTTGCTGCACAACCGCACTTTGTTACATAATTGCATGATTGTTCTTGTTCATTATGAAGTGTTGATGATGTAGTCTAATGTGTGCTGTCAAAAAACAGAGAAAAACTGGGAAAAACAGAGGAGTAGTAGAATGAGAATTTGTGTAGTGTAGTTGTGTTTGTAGTGTCATTTTGCTGTCCAAAATTTTTCTGACCTGTGCAGTTTTGCTTTGCGTTTTTTTTTCCAAAGTTTATCCCCCATTTTAAACAAAAACAACCCTTTTAAGGGTTGGGTCTGGGTTAAAATTGGCAAATTCGACCTCTAAGTAGGAGTTTTAACACTATTTTAACAATTTGCACAGGGGCAGTCTAGTCATTTCACAGCAAATTATCTCGGAATAGGCTGAAATTTTCCCAGAATGTGAAGAAATTTAATGCATCAAGGTTACCTTACAAAGGATGAACACAGTCAGGAGGGGTCCAAATCGCGAAATTCCTTCATTTATGCCATTTTTGAGGCAATTTTCTATTTTCATGATTTTTAAAAATCACCAAAAAATCACAAAAATCAATCATGATTTTTAGACATTCACTGTTATTTTTCTAGATTTTTTTTAGGGAAGTTTTCCAATTTCTATTTCATTTTAGCATATATAGTGAGTAGTGTCCTGGTAGAGTAGCTGTCTGACATTTTTGTGTTGTCTGTGTTTATTGTTCCTTATGAGCTGAATTGTGTATGACTAGGTCCACATCAAGTGAATTACATGCATATGATACTAAGATAGATAGGACATTTCACAGATTAAATAGACATAATATTAGTTTAGATAGTGTTGTTTTAGACAGTAGCATAGTGTCTTCTGACTTTGATTCTGAATTTACTTCTAATCCTTCTACTTCTGAACATCTTGATACAATGGCTGCTAACAACCTAACTCTTAAGGAATTGGCTACACCTGATGTTGTTTACCAACCTTGGTGTATTCAATATCCTGAGACTGAGGTCAGTTATGAGCTAAAATCTGGACTAATCCATTTGCTTCCAAAGTTTCATGGTCTTGCAAGTGAAGATCCACACAAGCATCTAAAGGAGTTTAATGTAGTGTGTTCCATCATGCAACCACATGACATTCATGAGGATTATGTCAAGATGAAGGTATTTCCTTTTTCACTGGATGATGTGGCCAAGGACTGGTTGTACCTTCAACCAGATCCTATCAACATTTGGACAGATATGAAAAGAAGATTTCTGGAGAAATTCTTTCCAGCATCCAGAACAACATCCATTCGGAAGGAGATTTGTGGTATAAGACAACTAGCTGGGGAGACATTGTATGAGTACTGGGAGAGATTCAACAAGATATGTGCTACATGCCCTCACCATCAAATCAGTGAGCAATTATTAATTCAGTATTTTTATGAAGGTTTGATGTTGATGGACAGGAGTATGATAGATGCAGCTAGTGGAGGCGCTTTGATGGACAAGACCCCTCTTGCTGCAAGGCAGTTGATTTCTAACATGGCAGCCAATTATCAACAATTTGGTACTAAAGGTGTTGCTACATCCAAGGCTGCAAATGAAGTTTTTGTTTCTATGGTTGCTGATAACCAGAGGTTGGAGAACAAATTGACAGAGTTGACATCCCTTGTGAGGCAGCTTGCTATTAGTCAACAACAGAATGTGATGGCAGCCAACCAACCAAGACCTTGTGGTAACTGCTGTGCGCCTGATCATCCAACAAATGCATGTCCCACTCTCCAAGAGACAAAACAAGCTGCTGAAGTTTCTACCATGCAACCTGGACAACCATTTAGACCTCAACAGCAGTATAATCCTTACTCCAGCACTTATAATCCTGGTTGGAAAGATCATCTGAATTTGAGGTATGGTCCTAGTCCACCACAATAGCAGCAGCCCTTCAGACCTCCACAACAGCACTTCCAGCCTGCCACCACCAAATACCAACCTCCCCCATTCAGACAACAGTCACAGTTCCAGTAGCCTACACCTACACCTGCACAACCTATGCAGACCAGTTCTGGACCTTCTTTGGAGGACTTGATGAAGCAAATAGCCACCACCAACCTTCAGTTTCAACAGAATGTCAGTGCCAGCATCATAGACCTCCAGAGTCAGATTGGACAGTTAGTTACAACTGTCAACCAGATGCAGCAGCAAGGTTCTGGCAACATTCCAGCGCAACCAGTGATTAATCCAAAGAGTGTGAATGCCATTTCCTTGAGGAGTGGCAAGGAGCTTTCAAATTCAACAGTTGTTGGTGCTAAATTAGATTCTGCACCAAAGCATAGTCCTCTAATTCCTCTACCTTTTCCTTCTAGATCCATTTCTGCAAAGAAAGTGGAATTTGATTCTGATTTGCTTGATATTTTTCAGGAGGGTTGAAGTCAACATTCCCCTATTGGATTCCATCAAACAGATTCTGAAATATGCAATGTTTTTGAAGGATTTGTGCACTCATAAGAGGAAGTTGAAGGGAGATGAGCAAGTGAAGATGGGGAGGTGTAACGCCTAAATTTCCTTAGCTTATTTCTTCATTATACTTAACTTTTGTTTATTATATTCACGAAAAATTTTCTACTAACTAATTTGTTTACGTAAAACTAACATTCTAAGCAAGCTATTTAACTTACTACGTTCGTGAGTTCACCACAACATACAACATAGAATTTAATGTAAACAGTCCATAGTACAGTCCATAATACAGATCCAATAATATACAGACAATCCAAAATACATATCAAAAGCCACAAAATAGTAAGCATCACAACATCTTCATCACATCATCCATGCATATCTTCAATCCAACATCCATGCTCGGCTACTACTATTCATCTGCTCGCCCAAATAAATTGGGGTCATCACAGGTGTCAACCACAGACACACAAAATATGGGTAAGTAATTGATAAACAGAGTTTAAATATCAGAATATTTTCACCAATAAAACAACATAACATTCATCCTAAGAATTGTATGAAAATGCTTGATGCATGATTTATCAACTTTCCACACATGGCCATAGTCAAGATAGCCCAATCCCAGTGGCACAGATTGGATCGACCAGTCAGGGTAGGTCAGTGTTGCAAAAGGACTCACACATACGCAACATGTGATCATCATGGGTAGGTGATCTCCCCACTGTGGCTACCCCCTAGCTTAGACACCTTTTGTCTAAACGCTCATCTCAATCCTCAGCTATCCGACACCTCCTCTTGAGGTCAACATCGCGGCTTAACACCCGCAGGGCATATGCATATGAATGAAACATGCATGAATAATCATTTTCATATATCATCATCAATATTACTCTTTCATCATATTCAATTTATAAATCACACATCAAACTACACAGTTTTCAAACCTTTATCAGAGACATTATTTTAGTCAATCTTAGTTGCAGTAACACTTCGAAGAACGATGTAAAACTTTATTCCACACACCGTACAAATCATTCAAATATTTGTATTTTGTTCAAGGGTTCACAATTATTCTAGCCACACATATATATATTTTTCTTGGAACAAATAATAATACATCAAAGCTTAAACATTTATTAAGATAGGTTAACATAATAAACATAATAAATATGATTACAACATAAGATTTAATACGTACACTTAGGAATTTATAGAATATTAAATATAATATTTGCTATATAATACTATTGGTTTATGTAATCTTTTAAATAGTTCATAATACTCAAAAGTTTACACTTCCTTAATCCTTTCATTAATTAAATTTATTCTTTCAATTAATCCTTTATTAATCAAAACTAAATTGATTTATTATTTTTCAAAAATTGTTATTCCACCTACGGTTTTAAATTACTTAAACTCTATCTAGATTTAAGTTATTTAAGCACTTATAATCTTAGAATCAAATTACTTAACTACATGTCCATTGGTTAATTTATCACACATAGTAAACAAGTCTTAAATTTATTTTAGAGTAATTAGAAATTTTAGCAAAAGTCATATTTAAACTTTGCTTATCAAAAACTCCCCATACCTTTGTTGCTGTTAGATTTGGACCACCTTTGCTTCTTTTCCTTTGAACTCCACGTGAGCTTACTACAGATAGTGGTCTTGGTTTTTTTCTTTTTAAGTAGAAGGAATAAGTTGAAAGTGATAGCAAATTTAAGGCAAGAAGGATACTATGGCACGGCTATTTCTTTTTTTGGTATTGAAAAGGTTTTGAAAGTTGCTTTGAAAGAGAGCTTGCACGTTCACTTCTTTTCTCCAGCCCAGTTTTTACGGTACCACTTTATCTATATAAGGAGGTTACTCTTTGTAATAATCTACAAATATCTACCTTAAGTCTTTATGGCTTACTTTACATATGCTTTTCTTTTATTGGCTAATTAATTGTTGGCTTCCAAGTGTATATGTTCTTGAATTTTCCACCGCCTTCTTGCCTCTTGCTTCATTCTTCACGTGCTATTCAATTTATGTAAGGAGTTTCATTTGGCTTTTGTTCTACGGATGGTGCTTGGCTTATGATAAGCTTTTTGGAATTTTGAAAAGTCTTAAGCATTTATTGCTTCTTTTCATGAACCAATTAGATTTAAGTTGGACTTTTCAAACCTCCATGTAACCATCCTTGAATTTTCTACAATTTCTCTTCTTAGCTACAACATCACACGGCTAACACTAGTTTTTAAGGCCAAGTCTACAAATTTTTTCCTTTTATAACATGTAATAATTATTTCTTGTTTCTTATTGGTCAATTTTTCTTTTAATTAGCAAAATTACTAAACTAACTTGTTAAAGAAGTTTATTTATCCTATAATTAAGAGAAAATCTTATGGATTGTATCTATCATTTTTCTGTGATTTTCAGATACTTGAGTTAATCTGTATTGGGCTCTTTTCAAAATTTCTATTAAAATTCCTAAAAATTCTAATTCATGGTTTCTTATCAACTACTTTGTTGATAATTTGTTCTTTAGGGGTGTATTGTCCTTTCCTCAGGTTCCTACAGGATTTCCAACAATATCTGATCATTTTTAAGGTCAAGGGTATTTTGGTAATTTTTAAAATATCTAGGGGCATTTTCGTCATTTTTGCCTTAAACTAATTTTTGTAAAATAAAAGTGCACATTGATAATTTAATGAGAAAAACTTACAAATGTGCATGTAAATATGAGGGTGTTACAGGAGGAATGTATCTGCACTCATACAGGGCAAGACTGTTGATTCCATGCCACAATCCACCTTGCCACAAAAGTGCAAGGATCCTGGCACTTTCACTGTTCCATGCACCATTGGAGATATTACTTTTGCCTATGCCATGTGTGACCTTGGAGCCTCCATTAATGTCATGCCCACATCAGTTTATAGATCATTACATCTTGGTGATTTGAAACCCACTGGTGTTGTCATTCACTTAGCCAACAGGAGTGTTGCGCTTCCACTTGGACTTATTGAAGATGTGCTGGTGCGAGTTAATAATTTGATTTTTCCTGCAGATTTTTACATACTGGATATGGAGAATGAGTCTTCCAGCCATGGTTCCACATTGAACATAGGGAGACCATTCTTGATGACAGCCAAGACCAAAATTGATGTGTATGTAGGAACCTTGTCCATGGAGTTTGGTGATGATGTTGTCTAGTTTAACATTTTTGAGGCCATGAGACATCCTGTAGAGGAACATTCTGTCCTTCTTCTTGATATCATTGATGCTACAGTGGATAGTGTAGATATTTCTGATTTACTTTCTGATTTTTCTGATTTTTCTGATTTTGATCTTAGTTCTTGTAATTGTACCTGTGATGATTCTGCTGTTGCATGTAGTATTTGTGTAGAGATTTCCTCCGCACTTCACTCTGATTGTGTTGCAGGTATAGATACAGGTTTTGAGCCTACTATCCCACTTCCCTCAGCCCCCAGTCTTTCCTTGCCTTCCACCATTCAGCCACCTACCTTGGAGTTGAAGTCACTACCTGAGCACCTCAAATATGCATATTTAGATGATGCTCAACAGCTTCCAGTCATCATATTTAGTAGCCTATCACTTGAGCATGAAGAGAAGTTGTTGCATGTTTTGAGAGACCATAAAAAGGGCATTGGATGGACCCTTGCTGACCTTCCTGGCATTAATCCTTCTATATGCATGCATCGAATACTTTTAGAGGATGACTCTAGGCCGGTGAGGCAGCCACAGAGGAGGCTGAATCCCACTATTTTGGATGTGGTGAAGAAGGAAGTGACAAAGCTACTAGCGGTAAGGATCATCTATCCCATCTCAGATAGCACTTGGGTTTCACCTGTCCAAATGGTTCCTAAGAAGTCGGGTCTCACAGTTGTGAAGAATCAAGATAATGAGCTGATTTCGACTAGAGTGGCCAACAGTTGGCGAGTTTGCATTGATTACAGGAGACTCAACCAGGCCACTCGCAAGGACCATTTCCCTCTTCCCTTCATTGATCAAGTTTTAGAGAGGTCGACAGGTAAATCACATTATTGCTTTCTTGATGGTTTTTCTGGTTACATGCAGATTCATATTGCACTAGAGGATCAACACAAGACTACATTCACCTGTCCATTTGGCATATTTGCTTACACCCGGATGCCTTTTGGCCTATGCAACGCACTTGGCACCTTCCAAAGGTGCATGGTAAGCATCTTTTCTGATATATTAGAGAGTTGCATGGAGGTGATTATGGATGATTTCATTGTTTATGGTTCCTCTTTTGATGCATGTATGGATAGTCTCTCTAGAGTGCTTGACCAATGTATTAAGACTAACCTTGTTCTTAACTTTGAGAAATGCCATTTTATGGTGCATGAGGGTATAGTCTTAGGGCATTTGGTCTCTAGTAGATGTCTTGAGGTCGATAAGTCCAAGATTGATGTGATTACTTCTTTGCCTTACCCCGCTTCTGTGCGGGAAGTATGTTCTTTTCTTGGACATGCAAGTTTTTATAGGAGATTCATTCAGGATTTCAGTAAGATTGCATTGCCATTGTCCAAGCTTCTCCAAAAGGACGTAGACTTTACATTTGACCAGCCTTGCAAAGAGGCATTTGAGGGATTGAGGAAGAAGCTGACTACCTCTCCCATCATGCAGCCACCAGATTGGGAGCTTCCCTTTGAGCTGATGTGTGACACCTCTAATTATGGACTTGGGGCTGTGTTGTCATAGAGAGTTGGTAAACTGTCCCATGTCATTGCTTATGCTTCACACACTTTAGATGCAGCCCAATTTAACTACACCACCACTAAGAAAGAGCTTTTAGCTATTGTTTTTGCTTTAGATAAATTTAGATCTTATTTGCTTTGCTCCCATATCACTGTCTTTACTGACCATGCATCTTTGAAGTACCTGTTGAAGAAGCCTGATGCTAAACCTAGATTGATCAGGTGGATGCTTCTTCTTCAGGAGTTTTACCTCGAGATTAAGGACAGAAGTGGTGCATAAAACTTGGTTGCTGATCACTTGAGCAGGATTGAAGCACCTCTTGAGTCTTTTCCCATTCGTGATAATTTCCCTGATGACCATTTGATGCATTTGCATTCATCACATGTCACACCTTGGTTTGCTGACATTGTTAATTTCATTGTTGCATCTGTTGTTCCACCTCAGGCATCTAGGTCTCAAATAGATAAACTTAAGAGTGATGCTAAATATTATGTTTGGGATGATCCTTATTTGTGGAGATTTGGTAGTGACCAAGTGATCCGAAGGTGTGTGCTTGATCATGAGATTCAGTCTATTCTTCAGTTTTGTCATGGCACACCTACCGGAGGTCATTTTGGTCCTCAGAGGACCACTAGGAGGGTATTAGACTGTGGGTTCTTTTGGCCCACCTTGTTTAGAGATGCTCATCACTTTACCACCACTTGTGAGCAGTGTCAGAGAGTAGGAGGAACCATTACACATAGACATGAAATGCCTCAGCAAGCCATTATTTTTTGTGAGATTTTTGATGTCTGGGGTATTGATTTTATGGGTCCATTTCCTGTTTCTCATGGTTTTTCATATATTTTTCTTGTGATTATGTTTCTAGATGGATTGAGGCTAAGGCCACTAGAACTAATGATTCTAAAGTTGTTGTGGATTTTGTGAGATCCAACATTTTTTGCAGGTTTGGTGTGCCTAGATCCATTATCAATGACCAGGTGAGCCATTTCTGTAACCGGTCATTGGCATCCTTGCTTCAAAAGAATAGGGTTGTGGATAGAGTTGCTATGACTTATCATCCCTAAACTAATGGGCAAGCAGAGGATTTTAACAGAGAGAGCAAGCAAGTGTTACAGAAGGTGATGCAACCAAACAAGAAGGATTGGAGCAAGCTACTTGAGGATGCTTTGTAGGCTCACAGGACCACTTACCAGACACCTTTGGGGATGTCTCCTTATAGGGTGGTTTTTGGTAAGGCATGCCACCTACCAGTGGAGATTAAGCACCATGCTTATTGGGCGGTGAGGAGTTGTAACATGGCATTTGATGAAGCGGGTATGGAAAGGAAGTTTCAGTTGCAAGAACTTGAAGAGATCCGCTTAGAAGCCTATGGAATTCCAAGATTTGCAAAGAGAGAGTGAAGATATTTCATGACTCTAGGATTCTTAGAAAGGAGTTGCATAGTGGCCAAAAAGTGTTTTTGTTTAATTCTCGCCTTAAGCTTATTTCCGGTAAACTTTGATCTAGATGGGATGGACCTTTTGTTATTACTAATGTTTTTCCCCATGGTGCAGTTGAGATTAAAAATGAAGTTATCGTCAAAGTCTTCAAGGTCAATGGTCACCAACTCAAAGTATTTCATGAGAGCCCTCAAGTGGAGGAGGAGCTTGTGGCGAACATCTCTTTGGTCTTGCCAATTTTGTGTGATGAAGCCTCTTGAATGACATTTCGGGAGTTTCCTTTTCCCTTCTTTTATTTGTTGTCTCTTCGTTTGCATTTCTTTGCATGCTTACATTGAGGACAATGTTCATTTCAAGTGGGGGGTGAAGGATTCCAAAATCTATTTTCTGGTTATTGTTTGTTTTCTGTTTTCTGCTTACATTTCTGTTTATACATTTTGTTTTCTATTTATCTGTCTGTTTTTGTTTTTGAGTCTGTATGTTTCTATTTTCTGTCTATTTATGTTGCTGTTTCTATTTTTGTTGCTCTTTTTATTGAATTTAAGCACTTTTTCATATTTTTCATAGGATTTCTAACTTGCATAAATTGTGAGAAATGTTAAAAATTTGGTTGGATTGAGAGGTTTCATGCTTGATGTGAATCATTGTTGCAATTGTTGAAGTGACAAGTAGGGTTGAGGAATAGAATTTAAGATGAATCATGTGTGATAGAATTGTGCCTTGTGAGTTTTTGAGCCTTTGTGGATATGTTCTTTCATGTGTGAATTCACCCTTGTGCTAGATTACTCTATGTTTTGCCTTGCTTCTTTTGACATTCCTTGTTGCACATGCTTTGATTGAGATGATTTAGGCCTTCTTTCTTTTAGCCACTAGCTAAATAAACCTATCCTTGTGTTGATATCCATTGTCACCCTTTTTGAGCCTTTAGCCTTTTCTTTCTTATATAGCTCACTGCAAACTAAAGAAAAAATGGAAAACCATGTTATCCTAGCTTTAGGGAGGAAAAGGGCTTTGGAATTGTTTTGGGAGTGGGTTTCAAACAAGTGCGGGGTATTTTTATTTGCTTTTGTTTTGATTTGGAAAAAAAATGATGATGAAAAAAGAATAGAAAAGAAAAGAAAGAGTTTAAAAGGCAAAGTTCAAAAGAAAAAAAAATTGTTCATAATCAAAGAAAAAGAAGTACAAGAAAAGCAAAGAAAGAAAAATATTTATAAATGCAATAAAAGTTATTATGGTTGATTTTCATCCTTGTAAATTCCTTTTAAATCTCATTTCTTTGTTTCTACCCCTCTTTTAACTTGTTGGCTTGCTCCCTATTGCCCCTCTTTTCTCTTAGTTTTAGCCTAAATATCCTTTTCTTATCCACCTTTACCTAAGCCGTTCATTACAAGCCTATAAAGTCCTTTTGATCTTTTGATACATGTGTATTTCAAGTTGAATGAATTAGAGTCTTGTCAATACTTGGATGTGCTAGTTACATGTGGTGTTTGAGTGTAAACACAAATCCATACACATTATATGAAGTTGAATGTTGCCCCTTTGAGAGATTTCTATCACCTTGGTACATTCTTAATTCTAAACTTGACTACTTTCTCACTTTGCACTTTGTGATCATGTTTTCATGGATTGTTTGTTACCGTAATATCATTCTCCCGTCTTTCATCTTTCTCACTTTTGTGCATTGTTATGATTCATTGAAAAATATGTGTGCCTTGTTCATACTTTTCTTTTAATTTTTGATTTACTTTAGTTTGAAATTTTCTCTTAGTCTTTCTTTTAGTTTTGCCCAGGAGTGCAAATGTTTAAGTGTAGGGTATTTTGATGGAGTGCCTTTAGTTAAATATTTTTATATCATTCTTAGCTTATTTGACTTCTCTTGGACTTTTATTTTCCCATTCTAATTCAGTTTTTGTCTTAGGCAAGTTAGTGGGCTTAATTGCTAATTGTTGCATATTTTCGGATTTTATGCTCACTTGACGTATCTGCCTTGTATAGGACCTACAGAGCTCTACAGAACTCTGAATTGAGCATTCTTATAGTCCTTGGAAAGATAATGAAAAGATATACAAGTTTGCAAGAAATAAGCCAAGGCCAATTCTGCCATTTGGAGGATCATTTTAGGCTTTGAAGTCAGAACAACTGCACTTGTATTTTGGGCTGCGAGTTTGACTTTTATTAGTGTAAATAGCATAAATAATTAGAATTGATGGGTTGTTCATGGCCCATTCTTTTCTTCAGACTTAGTCACTATATATTAGTGACATTAGGAGGAATTATTACATTATTTTTTTCATTTTACAAAAACAGTTTTACATTTCTCTTTTTAAGTTTTTAGAATCTAAACTCTTTCTCTTATTTTCTCTCAACTGTTCATCCTTGTTCTTCATTGTTCTTCATTTTTGTTTTCCCTTCTTCCATTTTTGTGCACTTATTTCATGGGGCTTTCATCGATGATGATCATGGGAGGCTAAATAATCAATCAATCCAAGGATCCAACCCAAGTAAGAGAAGAATTTGAGTTCTGGTTTAGTATTTTGAATTCTGTGTGAATGTTCACTTTCTTCTTCAATTGCTATTCTATTTTCATGATTATGAATGCATTTAGGATTGAAAGCGGATTAGGTTATGGATTCATTTCCTAATTTCGAATATAAATCACATATTAATTGGATGATATTTCAATTAGGGTTGTGGTTTCAATTAATTTAGGGGTTAATTCGATTGAACTGCTTCTAATGAAATTGAATGAACTTTCACAATAGGATAAATTTCTGAGAACGATGATGATTCGAATAGCTTGGTTTGGTGAATTGGATTGATGCTCTTTAATCTATTTTACATTACTTGTTATCAATTCTGTTAGTTTCTGCATTGATCTTTAATCGTAGTTTGTGTTTTTGCAATTATTACTTCGCGCCTGCAAACTGTTCAACAAAAATCCCCTTTACTGTTAGTAGTGAATTGAAGATAGAACCATATTGGTAGTGTCTTTGAGTCGACCTAGGTTAATCCTGTGCTACAAAATTAGCTTAGTTTAATTGTTTTTAGCGACACGACAAACGCTTATCAACCCACATTGGGTACCTTTCTTTGTCACTTAATTTGAATTTTGCAAGTGTGTCTAAGAGCAAAATCATCACTATGGTATCGTGACAGTGGCTGCTCTAGACATATGACAGGTAACATATCCATGCTTACAAATGTCATACTAAAAGATGGAGGATTTGTCACTTATGGTGATAATAACAAAGGGAAGATAGTTGGAGAAGGAAACATAGGAGACAGCCTTAAACCTATGATCAGAAATGTTCTATATGTTGAAGGCTTGAAACATAATCTCCCAAGCATAAGCCAACTATGTGACAAAGGGTTCAAAGTTTCCTTCAATAACAACTGTTGTTTGATTTGTGACAGTCAAAATGGTGAGGTTATCTATGTTGGTAAGAGAAAGGGTAACATTTATGTTCTATCCATTAAGCATGCATGTATTCATTCATAACACTAGCTGCCTTTAAGTAAAACTAATGAAACATGATTATGGCATAGAAGAGCTAGTCATATAAATATGCATCATATGAACAAGCTTGTAAGAAAGGATTTGGTCATAGGTTTGCCTAAGCTTAAGTTTGGGAAGGACAAAATATGTGACGCATGTAAAAAGGGGAAACAATCCAAGAATTATTGCCAAAGTAAAAATGTTGTTTCTACCTCTAGACCCCTTGAATTACTTCATATGGATTTATTTGGTCCTTCTAGAACCATGAACTTGGGGGGTAATTTCTATGGGATTATTATTGTAGATGATTTCTCTATATACACATGGACTTTGTTCATAAGATCCAAGAGTGATGCATTCACAACATTTAGAAAACTAGCCAAGATCATTCAAAATAAAAAAAGCATGCAATATTGTTTAAATTAGAAGCGATCATGGTGGTGAATTCTAAAATGAGTACTTTTAAAATTTTTGTGAAGAATTTGGAATTAATCACAATTTTTCAGCTCCAAGAACACCCTAACAAAATGGTGTTGTGGAGAGGAAAAATAGATCCCTTGAAGAAGGAGCAAGAACCCTTCTAAATGAAACAAATTTGCCTAAACATTTTTGGGCCGATGTGGGAAGTACGGTTTGCTACACTTTGAATAGACTACTCATAAGGCCTATTTTGAAGAAAACACCTTACGCACTATACAAAGGAAGGAAACCAAACATATCTCACTTTAGAGCATTTGGCTACAAGTGTTTTGTCTTAAACAATGGTAAAGATTCTCATGGCAAATTTGATGCTAAAGCTGATGAAGGTATTTTGTTTGGTTACTCTTTGCAAAGTAAAGCTTATAGAATCTTTAATTGTGTGTAGAGGAATCTGTCCATGTAATATGTGATGAGTCTAACACCTCTAAGAAGGAAAAGGAGTGTGGTATTGATGCAGGACCAATGGAAGAGTATTTGTTGTTGGATATAGGGGGAGCTGCAAGAAGATCAAAGCAAGGCTGAAGTAATTGGCTTGATGTTTTAGCTTTTTATATGCCCAATAAATTTGAAGGCATTTGTAATTTGTCTAAGTGGTTGAAGTACATTACCTTGTGATCCTTGCATTGCATTTGCATACTCACTTACATGCATTCATATCTGGAATATAGGATTAACTGTTTACATTTACAAAGAAAAATTCATGGCTTATGTTTTTGGAAAAATCAGATTGAGCACTACTTTAATCGATTACAGGCACTATGTAATCGATTACATGCGTGTATAACACCCTAAAATTTTGGTAACTTAAAATATATGTGTGATGTATTCCTTGTATGATTTGATTAATTTACTAATTGGGATTATTTGAAATGTTATGTGAATTATCCATGTGTCATTGCTTGGTTTAAAAGTCAAGTATGTAGAGTTTGTTCGAGCTGCGTTGTAATTGAGTGATTCCGAGTTTGACCCGAAAACCTATTTCAGTAAAATAATTATTCTGGATTTGTTAACCGTTGGATCATATTCAAAGTTTAAATCAAGCTTCCTAACACACATATGTAACTTTTCACTGTTGGGATTCTATAATAATGTCTAGAACGTGAAAAATTAATTTTTCACTGAAGCAGAAAATTCTAGAATCTAGTCAGCTCGCCCAGGCGAATTTAGCAGGCACTTTTTCTCGCTTGGGCGAGTGGAGGTGGTGCTGAATACGTATTTAAGCTTCCAAGTCACAAAAATGAAGGTTATTCCTCCTCCAAACAGCTCCCAAGCTTTCCTTCATCATCCTTCACCACCCACAGCCACCGGAGACAACCACGGGCCGTCGTTGCTTGCCACGAGACCACCGCACGGAGAGGAACCCTTTAATCGGAGCAAAATCTTCGAAACTCTTCTCGAAGTTTTGGTAGAGAACGGAGCTCCCAATCCTCCTTTCTTGGTTTCCTTGAGGTAATCTTGGTTTCTTTTGTCTTCTTCTAGCTAGTTTAAGCTTTTCTTACTGTCTCTTGTGTTTTGGGTACCGTTGTTGGGAGTTTTACACTTCCTTTGAAAAATCCTTTGAAAATGAGATGTTGTAAAAGTCTCCTTTTTATGAAACTGATATCATTTCTGTGATCCTTGTTGAACCCTGATCACATTGGTGTGATCGGAATTTCAAAATGATGTCTTTTGATGTGGACTCTCAAAACACCATTTTAGCCAGTGGGATGCGGTGTATTTATTACTGATGTTGTAGATGACAGTGAAATTGAGATACCATGGAAATGATTGATGATGTTTACGTGATTTGTGATGATTTAGATGAGGTGATGCTTATGTGATTGGTGATTTCTGAATGAAATAATGTTCAAATGAGATATATGTTTATTGGGTTAATGATATTGTTG
>QARZ01039224.1:17920-29199 GCA_013407115.1 Glycine latifolia
TAAGGAAGCCTACAGGAGTTATTGAAGATGTTCTAGTAAAAGTAGATAAGTTTATTTTTCCTGCAGACTTTATAGTTTTAGACATGGATGGTGAAAGTGAGATACCACTTCTCTTAGGTAGATCATTTTTAGCCACTGCTAGGGCCTTAATAGATGTAGAGAAAGGTAAACTAGAACTTAGGATGGATGATGAGTCTATTACTTTTAATGTTTTTGATGCTATGAAAAATCCATCTGATGAACATGATTGCTTTAGGCTAGATGTTTTGGATAATGTGATTAGTGCAGGTCATATGGAAGAAGAAGAAGAACTTAAAGAAGTGTTGGAAATTAGAAGCGAAGAGACCATACAAGAAGAATTGGAAATAGCCCTGGAGGTGCTAGAGAAGAAAGAAGATCACATCCCAGTTGGAGCACCAAAAGTGGAGCTGAAAGAATTGCCAGAGACTTTGAAGTATGTGTTTCTAGGTGATGGAAAAACCTACCCTGTCATTATCAACAAAGGGCTAGAATTCTGTGAGGAAGAACAATTGCTGAAAGTCCTCAAAGAACACAAAACCGCTATAGGCTGGTCCATCTCCAATTTAAAAGGTATTAATCCTTCCTTTTGTACTCATAAAATTCTTATGGAGGCTGATATCAAACCAGTAAGACAGCCACAGAGGAGACTTAACCCCACTATGAAAGAAGTGGTAAGAAAAGAAGTGGTTAAGCTGTTAGATGCAGGTATGATTTACCCAATTTCAGACACCGCATGGGTAAGCCTGGTCCAAACCGTTCCCAAGAAAGGCGGGATGACAGTCATTCAAAATGACAACAATGACTTGATCCGCACAAGAACAATCACAGGTTGGAGGATGTGTGTAGATTATAGAAGACTGAATGATGCAACTAGGAAAGATCACTTTCCCCTTCCATTCATGGACCAAATGCTTGAGAGATTAGCAGGGCATGATTATTACTGCTTTTTAGATGGGTATCCTGGGTATAACCAAATCCCAGTAGCACCCGAAGATCAAGAAAAGATAGCCTTCACTTGTCCTTTTGGAGTGTTTGCATATAGAAGTATGCCTTTCGGCCTATGCAATGCGCCTGCAACATTTCAAAGGTGTATGCTTTCTATTTTTTCTGACATGGTTGGAAAAGTTTAGAAGTATTTATGGATGACTTTTCTGTTTTTGGCTCTTGCTTTAATTCATGTTTAGCTAACTTGGCTAAAGTTTTAAAAAGATGTCAAGAAACAAATTTAGTTTTAATTTAGGAAAAATGTCATTTCATGGTGAGAGAAGGAATTGTCTTAGGACATAAAATTTCTGAAATGGGAATAGAGGTTGATAGAGCTATGTTGTTAGTAATTGATAAATTACCTCCTCCTATTAATGTTAATGGTGTGAGAAGTTTTCTAGGACATGCAGGGTTTTATAGGAGGTTTATTCAAGACTTCTTCAAGATTGCAAAACCTCTCAGCCAATTGACTGAAAAGGGAGTTTCGATAAAGCTTGTCTAGATGCATTTAATATACTGAAAAAGAAACTTACTACTGCACCTGTGTTAATAGCCCCTGATTGGACTTTACAATTTGAACTTAAGTGTGATGCTAGTGCTTATGCAATAGGTGCTGTTTTAGGACAGGGGAAAGAAAAGCAGTTACATGTAATATACTATGCTAGTAAGATTTTGAATGAGGCACAAGCCAATTATGCCACTACTGAAAAAGAGATGCTAGTTGTAGTATATGCTTTAGAAAAATTTAGGTCTTACTTGATTGGCTCTAAGGTTATTGTTTACACTGACCATGCAGCTTTGAATTTTTTAATGAATAAGCAAGACGCAAAGCCACGCTTGTTGCGTTGGATGCTTTTGTTTCAGGAATTCGATTTAGAACACAAGGTAGCAGACCACTTGTCAAGAATTCAAGACAAGCAGTTGCAAGATAGTCCGGAGATAGAAATAAATGAATCTTTTCCTGATGAGGGAGTGATGGCAATCTAAGTCAGTCCATGGTTTGCGGATATGGCCAATTACAAAGTTGTGGGTGTCATACCTGAAGAATTAAATTTGCAGCAGAAAAAGAAGTTTCTCCATGATTCTAAAAGGTATTTGTGGGACAAACCTTTTCTTTATTTTCAATGCACTGATGGGGTAATTCGCAAATGCGTAACTGAGTCCGAGGCACCCAAAATCCTTTGGCATTGTCATGCTTTGGATTATGGAGGACACTTTGGAGGGAATAGAACAGCACAAAAAGTCTTGCAGTGCGGTTATTATTGGCCAACATTATTCAAAGATGCAAGAGAATTTGTGGAAAAATGCGATAAATGTCAGAGGACGGGGAATATCTCTCGTAAAGATGAAATGCCACTGAACAACATCCAAGAAGTTGAGTTGTTCGATGTATGGGGGATTGATTTTATGGGACCTTTCCCTAAATCATACTCCAATCAATACATCTTGGTTGCAGTAGACTATGTGTCCAAATGGGTAGAAGCGGTCGCTTTGCCAACAAATGATGCGAATGTAGTGGTCTCATTCTTACGGAATAATATCTTTACCCGCTTTGGAGTGCCAAGAGCCATAATCAGTGATGGAGGTACCCACTTCTGCAACAAACATTTTGATAGCTTACTTGTCAAGTATGGAGTCAATCTCAGAGTTGCCACACCGTATCATCCACAAACCAGTGGTCAGGTATAAATTTATAACCGAGAACTTAAACGAATTTTAGAAAAGACTGTTGGAAGTTCTAGGAAAGATTGGGCTAAGAAGCTCGATGATGCATTATGGGCATACCATACTGCATTTAAAACACCTATAGGTATGTCCCCATTTCAGCTTGTGTATGGCAAGTCCTGCCATCTTCCAATTGAGTTAGAACATAAAGCAATGTGGGCAACTAAATTCTTAAATTTTGAACTCTCTAAATCTAATGAGAAACGTTTGTTGCAATTAAATGAGTTAGATATGTTCAGGTTAGCTGCATATGAGAATGCCAGGATCTATAAGGAGAAAACAAAGAAGTGGCATGACAACAAGATTCGTCCCAAGGAATTTGAACCAGGACAACAGGTTTTGCTTTATAATTCTCGCCTGAGACTGTTTCCAGGTAAGTTAAAATCCCGATGGTCTGGTCCATTTTTAGTGTGCAAGGTTTATCCCTATGGAACAGTAGAAATTTCTCCTCTAAACAATGACAGGTTATTTAAAGTGAATGGATGTAGATTGAAGCCTTATTTTGGAGGGGAAGTGGATAGGAATGCAGTTTCCATTCCACTAAATTCATTGGATGATTAACAGTTGTCCTTCAAGCTCATGACGTTAAACAAGCGCCACTTGGAAGGCAATCCAAGCATTTAATTTTGTTATTTTCAATTTCTGCAAGTTTTAACTCAGTTATTGTTTTATGCCTAGTTATACTCTTTTATTCTTGATTTATTTTGGTTGATGTTAATTGTTCTAATTAGTAACAGCATGTGTTAAATTTAAGTGTTAATCTGCAATTTAGCCTTTTATTTTAGATGGTTATTAGTCCATTTGGATTAGCTTAAGGTTTAGAATTGCTAAGAAACTCCTAAAAAGCATTGTAGAGCATTCGAACAACTCACGCTGATCGCGTGGGATATGGCACTAGTCGCGCCACCTATTCGAATTAAGCCAGCCCCAATTGCAATATCCACGCTGATAGCGTGAAATCTGACGCTAGTCGCGCCAGCTGGGCGAATTCAAGGGTCACTGCTTCATCTATGGCGCTGATAGCGTGGCATCCCACACTACTCGCGCCACTTATTCGAACCCAGGCGACAAATTTAGTGCTTTCACGCTGATAGCGTGAACCGTGGCACTATTCGCGCCATCCATTCGAGGCTAAGGGTCCTAATTTAATAGGTCACACTGATAGCGTGGAATTCCACGTGATTCGCACCAGGTGTTCAAAACCAGATGACTCTTCTGCATCATTTCACGTTGATCGCGTGAAGCATGGCGCTACTCGCGTCACAAATTTGAACCAATTGTTCCTATTTTATTCATCCACGCGGTTAGCATGGTATGTGGCACGATCTGCGTGAGAAGGCCAGTTTAGTTTTTTAAAAGAGATTTCAGAACCAAAATCGCGCCTCACTCAAATTTCTCCCAAAAGTCTCCTGACTCCTCTCCAATTCCCTCAATTCCGTTCAAGAATTCAGCCATTACCAAGCCTTGAATCTCCATTTTAGGGTTCCCAATCCCAAAACCCTTCAGCTTCAATCCCCCAATTCTGTCAATCTTCAACTTCTTGGTGCATTTCACTCTCTTCCACATCAATGGTAGGCGATAAGGTCAGTATTTCCACCCTATGAATGTACATTTCACATAGAAGGCACCATGGTTTGAGTTTGGGCAACTGAGTTGCAGAGTGTCAATGGCAGAATCGCGATCCCACGCGATTCGCGAGGCCATCCGCGCGAGTCGCACCATATCTGTATCTATTCTGATTGATTTGATTCCTGAATCTTGACTATCTGCCATGCTTTAGTAAGTAGTTAATAGTTAGCTTATTGCTTTATTTGCTTGAATTGGGTGTGGTATGTTGTTCATAGCAATGCCTGAATCTTGACTATCTACAATGCTCTAGTATTACTAATGTAGTTCACAATAACCATTGGACTGAAATGCAAACCATAATTGTTGTGTTGATGACAGCATTGACTGATACTTGTTGTTGGAATAACGTATGACCATACTGACCATGAATAGGACATAGTGTGCAATATAAATCTGGAATCCCATATACACACATTGATATTGCTTGGTTCTTTCTAAGTCCTGAAATGCTTGTGATCCATTGGTCATCCTGAATCTAATTGAATTGACTTTATGCTTGTTAAACATTGAATTGAAGGAAGTGTAAACATGACCCTGCAGTGTGAATACTGATTAACACTACTTTAATTGAAATGAATTGGTAATCTAGAAATTTTCAGGTCATTGTTTTCATGCAACCTAATAATTTTGAAATTGGGATGCTGGGTTCGATTAGTTTGATTGTATTGAGTGCCCTAACTTTAAATCTGGGAATTTTTTATATGTGTGAGCTTCGTGAGCCTAATTAAATATTGACTTAGGCTACCAATGCAAGTTTGAATATTATGTCCATAACCATATATGCTTGTGTTGAGATTGTTAAGGTCTGGTATACCTATTTTGAAATTCATTGGTGCACTAGAATGCAGGGTGATGGAGTAGGTATTGGCATAGCTTTGATTAAGTATATGTGCCTGATATTGTTGAGTTTGATACTAATGTTGATTGGGTTATCATTTGATGATGCACTTAAATTAGAATTGCTCGACATGATATCGATGCTTGTAGTACTTAAGTGATATTGGTTAAGGATCTGTTCATTGGAATTACTTGTGCTTAAGTGAAATTGATCATGACTGTGGAATAGGTGCTAAGCTACTTTTATGAATCATGTTTTACCTTAGTATGTTCATCTAACATGAGGAGTCTGAAATTAAATCTAGGAATTCAGTTGAGTTGGCATATAAGTATTGTGCAAGGTGATTTGATTTGCCAAGATGTGAGCTATATATTAGTCAAATTCTGAGTTTCACTTAGCGATAATGCTTTAATTACAATGTTGTTTGAGATGGGGTCTGTTAACAAGTATATCATAGTTTATCTGAGATTGCACTTGTAGCTTGAGCGATATTAGATCAATCATACATGGTGGTCAGTACTTTAAATTACCATATTAGTTGAGATATCATTGTATGATGCTTATTCATGTTAGGCAGTGCTTTCCTTTATCAATTCAAGTTGAATTAAATTTGTGGATTAGGTCTTGAATCTCTGCACTGTTCATACTGGTAAATTGAATTCTTGTCTACAAATGTGATAAATCTCATGCATTAGTGATTGCTTGCTCTGAGTAAAATGTAAGGATAAGAATGTGATATGTCAGTGATTTGCAGAGACTAAATCTGGGAATTAGCAACTCTAGTTTATAATTATATCTTGGATATTTTCTGATTTTCAGGGCAAACAGATAGCAAAGAGGAAGAGGAAGGCACCTGATCCTCTAGTAGCAAGAGGGCCCAGGTTACTCCGTTTGACGAGGCTCGATTCCGCACATTGGAGTGCCAGGAACGGTTTGACTCTTGGTATCTACCCAAGAAGGTCATTCCAGAGAAGAAGATAATGTGGGAATCGCTTCCAAACGACTCTCCGGTCAGAGAAGTCATTACCCGACAGAGATGGGAGCGCCTAGTCAGTTTTGCAGAGCCGAGCTCCAGTTCCATCTTGAAGGAGTTCCTGGCGAATGTGGACCCCGCGACAGTGGCGGAGAGGCGAGTCAGCTGGGTGAGGGGTGTCCAGGTCCCATTTGACGATGAGACCATAGAGAAGTTCCTGGACACCGCCTACTCCTCCTTCTCCCGCTGCGAGTTCAGCCACACCTTCCTCAGCATGCAGCCCGACGTCATCACGAAGCTCTACAGGGACGAGATGCCCCAGCGAGCTGACCAGATCCGATGTGGGATCATGGGGCAATACACGACTTGGAAGACCAAGCCGGGCCTCGACTATGTGCCAGAAAAGCTGAGGAAACATGATTTAGTCGGAGACGCAGCTTTCTGGTTCCAGTTTATTAACCACACAGTCATCCCTTCTACAAATATGACTGATGTGAATCTGGAGCGGATGACTCTTTTATATGTATTACGTGGAGAGGAGAATCTTAACATCTCCTATGTCCTTTCTAAAAGGATTCTCCACATTATTCAGGACGCCAGCAGTAAGTTCTGGCTCACTCACCCCTCCCTCATTCTTCATCTCTGCCGTCGTGCTGGGGTTCAGATCCCAGACGACGAGCCTATGGACCTACGGACCGCCTCCGTCATGACTCTAAAGACATACACAGACGCGATGGAGAGCGCGGCAGAGGAGCAGCTGATTCGAGCTTCGAAGCTCTCTCCTGAGGAACTAGCAGCTCGCAGTCCTCGTGGAGCACCTTTACCTCAGTCTCCTCCAGCCCCAGGCCTAGATGCACATGCCCAGTTGGATCCACCTCAGTCTTCTTTGTCTCAGCAGTTCACACAGTCGATATTTATACCAGAGGATGACTTCCAGCATCAGCCTTCTTTGAGAGCTATGATGGAGCATCAGACTCGCCTGCTAGAGTATCAGGTTAGGTTGATGGAGGACCTATGCAGAGAGCGGAGCATCGATTTCTCAGCATATCAGTACCATTTTGGTGCTCCAGACCACCTGTGGATTCCAGACCACCACCACCAGCAACTCAGACTCCTCCCAGGCCATCCAGCCCCGTCGAGCCAGCAGCGGACCACCCTGGTCCATCTCAGGCTGCTGAGGACGTTACGATAGAGGGCGAGGAGTGATTCACAGGACTATTTTTGATTTTACTGTTTTTGAATTTCTATTTCTTGTTTTTCATTTTCTATACCATTTACATTATTACAGTACACTTTATATATTTGATTACATTCGTATTAATTGATGCATGAATAATTTGATGTGAATGTATTCGGTACAAATCAATGTTTCGTTTGGTTGCGATTCTGCAAATAACGATTACGTGAGTAAGCACACGATCCTTGTTAGTTGTTGCTGGGGACAGCAATTTTCTAAATCTGGGAATGGGCGCATACACAGTATTTATTTGACAAATCACATTCAAGAGACAAAAGACGCCTAACAGAAAATTTAGATGTTTTGCTAAAATTTATAAGGGTTTAAATTTTTTGAATAACGTGTAGAAGCTTATCTTATATATCTCAGAAGCCAAATTATGAAGTCAGTGATGAATTAGAAATTATGTTAGGAAGCTTGAGTGAGATGAAATATGGCATGGTTGCATGAAGCATGATTGAATTACGATTATTTGTATATTAATATTCATGATGAAGTTGAAATGACGCTTGATATGAAGTTAACAGAGGCTAACTTGAGTCCATAACCCGTGAGGATTGAGCCATACAGTACAAAATTCTTTCAGAGAGGCTGTACCTTGGTAAGTACTCTAGAACTTGATTTGTTTCTCTGGATGCATGTATATTCTGATATGATTCAGGCAGTTTATTCTTGTAAGCCAGAGTCAAATTGACTCACCTTCAAGTTTCCATTGTCACCTCTTTTGAGCCTAAACCTTTTTATTCATACACCTGAAATTTGAAAACATAATCCTTGACCACCCTACTTGAGATTGGAGAAGAAAGAATTAGAATCAAGACCATGGAATAGGGGGGAACAGGGAAAGGAAGGAAAGGTAAGAGGAAAGACAAAGTTACCCAAGAAGACAATTCTGGTATAAGAGTGAAAATGCCAACAGAACAGATCTGGCAAAAACCAAATCTAGTGAAGGATCCAGTTGGGAAATAACAAGTCTGAAATACCAGCTGGTGGATCTAAATATCTTTCTCTACCACCTTACTCTCTCTATCACAAGTGTTCTGCAGAGGAAAAATCAAAGCATAAAGAATGGTATACTGCTAAGTGGAATTGGCTAATTCTAACAAAAATCCAATCTCAATTTTACTCACTATCCAAAATATTCCTACCTTAAGCCAGGCCAAGTTACAACCTTATAAAGACCTTTTGATCAGTTGTGCATGCATTCATGTTTCTTATTTTCAGGAACTCGAGAATATGATCAAGCTTATGGTAGTGCTATCACTGTGTTGGATTGAGTGAGTATAATAAACCTTATACACTTGAGTGATGAGTGAAATACACACATCTTGGTAAGGAAGACTCAAGTGAAACTCTTGCAGTTGATGGAATTGAAAGTGTTATTGAAACCTTGATTGGAAATTGATTATGCTTAGCATTGTGATTCAAAGAGTGTTAATTGTGAATTTATGCCTGATCGTTGAAACTTGCTTTCCAAATAGAAACTCTGTTTATTGCTGAGGGCAGCAATATATAAATCTGGGAATTATTTGATATGCTTCCAGTATATAGTAGTTTTTAGAATTAATTGATTAATAAATTGTTTTAAGAAAGAGTAAATTAGAATAGGATTTGATATATTATTACTCAATTGCATATTAATTTAAATTCTTAGTTATTTTGTCATTTGGGAACCAACAAGAGAGGAAAAGAAGCAAAAAGAGTAAGCTAGTGCTCTCGAACAATCCACGCGATCAACGTGAGATCTCACGTGATCAGCGTGGAAGTGTCAAGATTAACAAATTCAGTTCGAAGAGCCCACACGAGTAGCGCCAACCACCACGCCAGTCACGCCAGATGCTGAAACACAGACTTCCAACTCGAACAAGCCACGCTGTTAGCGTGGCCAACCACGTGAGTAGCGTGGGACTACCAAAGGCCAACCCTCAGGTCGAACAAGTCACGCTGTTAGCGTGGCCATCCACGCGAGTCAGCCATTCTATCAAAACTCAAGCATTCAACTCAAATGACCCACGCGATCAGCATGGGGATCCACGCTATTAGCGCCAGAGTTCCAGAGCAGCCTATTTAACTCGAACATCCCACGCGATCAGCGTGGGATGCCATGCCAGTCGCACCAGGAGCTCGGGTTTCCTAATTTAAAAGATTTGAAATTGATTTATTGGGAGGAACAGTTCCCCATTACTGGATTTAGACCTAGAACGTATTGGGGGATAAAAGGAGACTTCTGGGTCAAAAGAAGGAGCCTTTTATAGATCATTGGAAGCATTACTGCAAGGAAGCCATTGAAGACCTTGGGAGAAGATTGGAAGCATTGAGGAATTGCAGAAATACAACTCTGTGTAATCTTTTCTTTTCCTTTGGTAATTTCTCTCTAGGAAAATGTTAGTCATGGAAATAATATCAATTCTGAGTATGCTTGGCTAAATTCTGTATTGTGGTTGAGCCATAAACCTATGAGGATTCCTCTATGTCTTAATTGGTTTTAATAAGAGTCATCATAATTGCTTTGTTTTATTCTATTCTTCATTGTTTAATTCTTAATTGGGACTGGCCGTTCTATTAAGAGGTTTAGGGTTAGAATTCACAATAGGGATATTGAGATTCTAGTTTCTGAATTGAGTAAAACAACAATTTATACATTGCCTAGGGATAGGGATGTGTAGTTGCAGCAACTTCAGGATGTGTTGCTTAATGCTTGGTTTAAGAAGAAATCACTAAGGGATTAGGGTTTTCAATTTCACCAAAGGGTTAAATTACTAAGGGATTAGCATTTAGCTACTTATAGGAGAATACATCAGCTGAGTAATTAGAAGTAATTCAAGTTAATAATCAATTAAAGCATAGAAGGAAGGAATCATAGGGGATTACGCTTAACTACAATCATCTCTCATTACTACAGTAAAATCCAATTAATATTCGCTTACATTCTTGTTAAATTTCTGTCATTTCATTTGCGCTATTTAAATACAACTCAACAGACTCTCTCAACTCATTATTTGTCTTCCCATTTCTAAGACATTAAGTTGACATAAGATTGCATTCAATCCCTGTGGAGACGATACTTTACTTACTCACTTTATTACTTGAACCAAACGGTACACTTGCTGAATTCGCAACAAACATTCACACAAAATTCGAAATACCAAACCAGAATCAAATTCTTCTCTTGCTTGGGTTGGATCCTTGGATTGATTGATTATTTAGCCTTCCATGATCATCATCAATGAAATCCCCATGAAATAAGTGCATGAAAATGGAAGAAGGGAAAATGAAAATGAAGAACAAGGAAGAACAGTTGAGAGAAAATAAGAGAAAGATTTTTTATTCTAAAAACATAAAAAGAGAAATGTAAAATTGTTTTTTTGCAAAATGAAATGTAAGGTATTAATTCCTCCTAATGTCACTAATATATAATGACTAAGTCTGAAGAAAATAATGGGCCATGAACAACCCATCAATTCTAATTATTTATGCTATTTAGACCAATAAAAGTCCAACTCGTAGTCCAAAATACAAGTGCAATGGTTTTGACTTCAAAGCCTAAAATGACCCTCAAAATGGAAAAATTGGCCTCGTCTTATTTTTGGAAAACTTGGAGAATCTGTTAGTATATGCATGTGCTAGAGACAATCTTTTCATTAGATTAGGACGTACATGTACTTTTCATATTGTCATGAATAAATTATAAGCACTCTTTATCTTCTTTCATATTCTGTCTCGATATCATTATTAATATATGAATAACTGGATAAAACCCTTGGAATAGAATAAGTATCTCTTGAGTATCAATGAGGGGATCACGATCATGAGGATTCAAGGATACCAAATGTCTACTCCTAAATTTTAAGTTCCTAGTCTAGAGACACTGA
>QARZ01039227.1:0-10561 GCA_013407115.1 Glycine latifolia
GTTTGGGCACGTTATGAGATGACCACTGGATGCTCCCGTAAGAACAAAATTTTGTTACCAAGAGCTCGACACAAAGAGAGGAAGAGGTCGACCGAAACTTACCTGGAGAAAGGTTATGAAACAAGACCTAATGGAATGGGATATAGATTGGCAGATAGTATGTCTTAGGATGGAGTGGAGAAAAGCTATAAGCTTGGTGGAGGGTTAAACTCATTAGCAGTTTTATATTCCAGTCGTTCCCTTATTTTAGTCATTTTCCTCCTCTTTTCTCCCTTCTTCCTTTCACCCTTCGTTTATTTTAGGTTTTTTTTTTCTCTCGTTTGTCTTATTTTCAATTTATCATTGGATTCATCTACCACCAACTCCAATTAACTTGGGTTAAAGGTGTTGTTGATGTTGATGTTGATATTATTTACATGTAAATTATGACATTTTAAATCGTCTTATTTACATTCTCCACTATTTATTTAAAAGATGGTGTTTTAAACCTCCATTTTTTACAATTGCCAATACTTACATTCTAATAATATTACTTACTCATCTATAAATTTTCATTTTAACCCCCATTTTTTACAAGTATCATTATTTACATTTGAATACTACTACTCTACCCACACAAATTTTGACAATCCTTTAATCTTTCATTACTTTTTCCTTTTTGTTCTCCCTTAACCAAACCCTTTATCTTCCTAACATCACAAACTCCAAACCCCCTTCATCCCTATTTTTTTTACCCTTTCTACCACTTCCTTATCACACTTAATCACAATCACAAACTTGCATTTCCTGCTCACACTCACTTTGCATTGTGTCACCACTACCAAGTCCAACATCGTCCCTCCTAGGTTGTAGTGTCGTTGTTCCAAGGTCATAGTGTCGCCATTCCCAGGCCCAGCTTCGCTACTTCCAAGCTATGTGTCATTGTTCCCAGGCCCTAGGCACCATTGTTCCTAAGCCCTAATGTCATCAAAACACTCAAAAAAAAATAAATGAAATAGACCTTAAATAACCAACCCTGCAACATATCAACTATATTTATAAAAATTTGTGATTAATTAACCCTTACAATTATAACAATTATAATGGATCATACCAACTATAATGGAATCATCGTATTTGTCTCATCCATTATTTTTTAAAAATAAATTTCCTTGTTGCAACACAGAGGAAAAAAAAATAATAAATGGTTAACAAAACAAAAAAAAATGGGTTGAAAAAAATTCCATGAGAAGGGTTTGTCAAAGAAAGTTAGATTTGATCCTTACAAATAGAATATGGAAATAAAATCATAATATAACAAGGTAAAGGAATGTTATCACCTTGGAAAGTGTACCAAGCCATACAAACAATATAAAATGGAATTACAAGTATCATGTACATAAGGCCTTGTTCAATGTTTGGCTATTTTCACAAGGACAACTTACTAGAAAAAAACAAATATATAAGTTATGAACAATTAATAGGCAATGAAAAGGGATTTAAAGTTGTGACAAAAAATAAAGAGCTAAATCTAATAATAAAACTAACTAAAAATTGTTTTGGGAATTTTTACACAAACTCAAAGTGCAAAAAACATTTTTGACAAAATAATAGAAAACATTGGGTTTTGACTTCACCAAACCATCCTCTCATGTTCAACAATGATATTTATTCATGTTATAGCCTTAATATTATCATCAACCCATAATTTTACTCTACTCCTAATTCCTTAGATAGAAAAGTCTAAGTTCCATGATGAGACTATCAATCCCTTGAATTAGTTTAGCCAAGTAACTTGATTTTAGAAAAAAGGTTATTAGATGGATAATATACCTTATATTACTCCATTCTTAGAATATATGGTTTATTAGTTGTCTGCTTTAGTTCAAGGTATAAACATCATTTTCCAATAAGATTTGCACCAAAACAATAAACGATGGGAGGTCAATCCAAAGAAAGCATTACACACAAAGAAAAAAATAATATTGAACTATAAACTTGAATAAATAACTTAGAGTATTACATGAGATTTGGCTAGTTACATCAAACCCTAACAACGGTGAGTAGCTACACATAGAAGAAAGAAGATGTGAAAATGATGCAAAGTAAATAACCTTGATGGAAAACAATGGAACCCCAAGGGAATATCTTCAGGTGTCAAACAATGCCCAAGGAAGACTCTCATAGTGAATGATTTGCATCCCCCTTCAATGAGGACTTTATTCCCTTTGTTGCAACCTAATTAAAGCCACATCAACACTCACATGCTTAGCTAGACAGTGTGAGAATCATTTTGACATGAGGCTAAGCCTAACCTTTTCCACCCTTAGCCTAACAACAGAAGGAGCTTTCTGATGCTTTAGCCTAAACTTTCCTACGCTTAGCCTTAAGATGACAGTAGCAAAACAAGTGAAAATTGTAATACCCTAAAATTTGGGTTTACAAATACACTTCAAATACCTTTTATTTATATTTATAAACAAGTGAGTTCAAAGCCTTTCCATGAATGTTGTAATAATAAATGAAAAGATAGGGTAAATTTTTCACTGAAATAAAACTTTTCATGAAAACTCCTCAACCCTTTTCTTTTTAATGAAAGCTATCAACTTGAAGAGAAAGCAATCTATTTTCAAAATCGTATGCAACATATGTATTTACAAAATATTGTTTCATTTAAAGCCACAAGTTAATATACTTAATAATTAGTTAAAATTCAAGTATAACACCTTACATCTTTGAAATAACATCATTTATATATATAAAGATATGATATGAGCCTCCATGGCCACCAAACATAATTAAATAAGTATCAAAGGTAAATAGTAAGTAAATAAGATGATTGAACACATATAATGGTTCCTGAAACCTAGGTTTATTCAAACCAATACACCAAAAGTGGAAAACCTAAGTCTCACAATAGTTATCTATCCAAGCCCCGCAGAATAATCTATCCATCAAGAAGGTACATGCTAGACGAAAGTGAACCCACCAACAAGAACCAATGAAGAACTCTTGAAGGGATCCTTCTACACTCAAAGATGCTAACCGACGAGCGAAGATCTATCATATGCTCATCATCCGAACATTAAAATGTTGGTGCAAGGGATGAGTACTTCATCCCTTTTGGAACCACAAACACAAATGTTAAGTCCCACACATAACCTAACAACCACCATCGTGGTTGACTAGCAAACATCACTCATGACATCGTATTTCGTATTCTACCCTCACACTATTACTATCTTGGGACCTAACACTGCCATTAAGCCTCCCAGGCCTTCATGGTCTTACGCAACATATGGATGAAGATTAGGATGATAGGTTGAAAACAGTATGAACAACCCACAAGAACCAAGAGGGAGGTGAATTGGTTGTTCTTGGTCAATTAAAAATTTCTTACACAATCAAAGTTAAAAAGGATCGTATCACAAAACAAAGGCTGAACACTTTCAATCAATCAAATTCCAATCTTTAAAGAATGCAATGACAACAAAATATTTCAGTTGATTATGAAAAGTTACACCAATGAATGGCAATTAATAACCACAAGAAAAGATAAAGAAGAAGTAGTCAACATCAAGATTTATACTAGTTCACTTCTTAACCTAGAGAAGCTACATCTAGTTCTCCTAACCAACTAGTTAGAAATTCCATTAACAGCAAACTATTTCTTATAAGCTTATACAATCACTCTCAATCAGACCTAGACTGAGAACAAGAAATCCAACTCCATTATACTCTTTGTGATCAAGACATAGAGAACACCCTTCTCTACTCTTCCCTCTAGAAACACCTATTCTAGACAAGCTTTAAGAAAGACTATTACTTTAGTTACACAAACCACAAATTCTAAAAAGAATTAAACCAAAGTAGTATGGAGAGAAACAACCTGATGATCCACTACTGATGAATGCAAATGGTTACCAAACTTGAATAAAGGTTGAAAGACAAATCTCAAAACATTCTCTCCAAGTTCTTCTTTAGAATGTTGCCCAAAAATAAGTCCTCTTAAGAAATATTGAAACTTGAGGATTTGAGGGTCCAACATAGAATAACTCAAAGTATATTTTCTCTCTTCAGAAAGGTTATGAAATTCTTTGATATTTCGTTGTTGTATTTTGTTAAACAATCAACATCTATTTATAGAAAACTGTTTTAACTGTTAGTAATCGATTAAATCACTTATGTAATCGATTATATCACTTATATAATCGATTGAAGTGTTCTTGAGCTTTCTGGAAAAGACTTATGAACAATGTAATCAATTAAATCACAATGTAATCGATTATCACAGAAAGTCTTATTCAAAATCTTTGCCAAGTAATTGATTACCACAATGTTGTAATTGTTGGTTTCGAAGGAATCACTTGAAGAATGGACAAAGAATCAAGCTTAGTTTTGAACATTTTCAACATGCCTTGAAGCCTTGAAGATTAATTTGTGATTAAATGTAAAAGGAAGAAGCATTTATGGTGATCCAAGTGCATTGCATTCACATCATTCATTCAAGTCTTTAATTAGAGTTATAGAATTCACAAGGCTTTGATAATCTGATTAAGTTTCTGAATTGAATTAAAGGTTTTTGGAAAAATACACTTTCTACTAGTTTAATTGATTACCTAATAATATAATCGATTATTTTGTTCTTAGCTCTTTCTGGAAAACACTTCAAGAACAATATAATCGATTATGCATCGGATTAATCGATTATTTTGCCTATGATTACATATAAACAGCCTTGATAAACGTTTTAATTGATTACCAAAAAATAGTAATCGATTACATCATATGTCTCTGGCTAACTATTTTGATATATTAATCGATTACCAAATATTGTAATCGATTACATAGTTCAAACATGTTTTATGAAGCCTTCTGTCTTAATCGATTACAAAAAACCGTAATCGATTACACAACGTATTTTAAATTACACTTTGAACTTCAAGTTTATAAAGCTCACTGTATTAATCGATTACAAGATGGAACAATCGATTATTCTGTTCGTTGCCCATACCCAGATTCTTGTAGAACATAATAATCGATTACATGGTTTATTTAATCGATTACATATGAGAAATAATCGATTAATGGGTGCGTTTAATCGATTACTGACAGTTACAAATATTTGTTATAAATAGAACCCTTGCTCAGCTTGTTTAACAACTTGACTACTTCGTAAACTGAGCTAGATTAAGCTTCCTAAATACTTTCTTGGTAATTTCTGGGTTCCATGAGTTCTTGCTTTCACTAATGCACCTATGGGTTATTGAGTGATTCTTGAAGCAAGAAGATTCTTTTCAAAAGTTAAGGAAAGAGATGTTCTGAGTCTTAATTCCTTCTTTCAACCTGATTCATTCATTCATGTGCATCATCATTTACTGGATCATCAGGTGATTTCGTTCCTTAACTTAGTGGTTGTAATTCTGTTTTGAATTTGTATTTGAGTTTCTATTGTAAATGGGTTTCTTGATTGTAATCTAGAGAAAGGGTTTCTCTAGGGGGTTGTGCTGAGTAGTGTTCTCAGTGGGTCTGTCTCTAAGTTTCTAATAGTGTTTTAGATTACTGAACTTTATCTAGAGTTGATAAAGAGAGACTTTGTAATTACTTGTAAGAACAGAAATTTGCAATAGTGGAACTTCACTCTAGTGTTGAGTGAAAGAAAACTGGATGTAGCTTCATAGTGTTTGAAGTAAACCAGTATAAATCTCTTGTGCTTTGATTTTAATTACGTTCTTGATTAATTCCTGCCCATCTTGATTGTCTTGTTTTGCTTATAAATTTGATCTTGAGCTATTGAATACCTTGGGCTGAGCATTTGATTGAATAAGTATTCTTAGTTTCAAAAGTAATAAAGATCCTAAGGAAAACTCTGATTTTGTTTTAAGAATTTTTAATTTACCAAGATTTAACCAATTCACCCCCCTCTTGGTTAAGTGTGAAGTGTTCCTATATTTTATAGTAATCGATTATCACAGAAAGTCCATTATGTGATTATGAACTATGTAATTGATTAACACAAACTCGTGATCAATTAAAATGTTCCTAGTTCTCAAGTAATAGATTACCACTGACTGGTAATCAATTAAACCAGTGTGAAAATATTTTTCCAAAACCTGAAACATTGAAGACTTGGCTTTTTATGCATTCATGAAAACCTTGTGTTTCAGAAAAGTTTTTTTTTTTTTAAAACATGAATGCAAACATGAGTGAGTTTTATGCAATGGATCATAGGATGACTCATCTTAGACATACACAATTTACATATGTCATTTGATTGAATTGGCATGTAAAAGTCTAAACATTTCATAGTCTAAGAACCCCAGCTTCTTGATCCTCTGTAGCTCCCCCTGAGTCTAACATAGGTCACATGCTAGTACAAGACATGGCGCTCTCACCAACCATGGATACAACTCCGTTCTAGTCAGGAATGCCAAGTGAGCCCTGCGAGTCCCCCGAACTAACTAAAAAATGCCCTTAAAAGGTTATCACCACTCAACATTTCCCTTAGGTTCCATTGAATCATTCAGACCGTCCCTTAGTGTACCTACTATGTGTTATCCATCCTTACTTAGCAAATCCTCACTCATTCATCATGATGAGAAGTATGAACGATAATTGCATTGGTACTTGTGAATAGACAGTAGAGGATGTACTTTCCCACTAAGTATAAGGTCATGCCCTTGAAAATACAATGAATATCTAATCCAATAAACCAAGAGGGGGAGGGGGGGTGAATTGGTTTTTGCCCCTTTTTGAAATTTCTTACAAATCAATATACAGCGGAAGAATTAATTTGGATCGTATCTTAGATCAAAAACAATTTAGAAAACAATTATCTTCTCCAATCAATTAACTCTTGTGCTGAATCAAAGTTTGAGTTGATACACAAAATTGAATATCTCAAGAAATCAATGAAATATAAACCAAAGCTTAAATGCACACAACTTTATACTGGTTCACCTCTCAACCATGGAGGCTACATCCAGTTTACCTTCTAATCCAAACCAGATTAGAGTTCCACTAACAGATCTTAGTTCTTTACAAGCAATCAATAAGGTCTCTTTCACCCACCCTAGGCAAAACTCTAAATCTACTCCTTAGATTTATCAAAAGACCTAGAACTAGAGAACCCCTCTCAGTTCAACCCTCTAGAAAAACCCTTTCTAGTAATGCTTTAAATAACCCTAACTGTTACATGGAAAATCAACACAGATTACAGTAAACAAAAGAACAATTACAAATACCAAAGCTTAATGTTCAAGAAGGATATCACTTTATTTTCCTTTGCAGCTAAAATGATATGAACTAATTATACAACCTGAAATGATGCATGAAACTCTATCTTGAACCTTCTTGAATCACTTCTTTACATGAATGATCACACTCAATGAGATCTTCTACTAAGCAACCATGTTGAATCTAACTTCAATTATCAACACATGTAAAATCAACTTTTTAAACTCTTCTGAACCTTTAGAGAATGTAATCACACTGATAGTCACGAAAGCTCTCTTTTCTGGATCTCTATTTTCAGTGACACAACTTTTCTATTTATAAAAAACAGATTTAACAGACTGTAATCGATTATTTAATCATCAGTAATCGATTATTCCGTCTCAATAATCGATTAAATTGTTCATCTCAGTTCTGGAAATCTTGAACGACCATAAGAATCGATTATTTGACCATGTAATCGATTACGCCAGAAATACAAATATTCTTCACAAGCAGAGGTAATCGATTATAATGCACTTTAATCGATTACGCCAGAATATGTCCAAAGTACTCCAGAGCATATTTAATCGATTAGAATTATTTGGTAATCAATTAAACCAGTTCATCAGGCTAAACTGATTTATGCAGATGCCTTATGTAATCGATTATATGACTTATGTAATCGATTAAAACAGTAAAAAATCATTTTATGCTTGTTTAGATTTACAAATGTATTTCTAATTATTTGCATATACTAATATGATTCTTAACCTAAGTGTGAATGCATGCATGTATGATTTCTTTAATGATTGCAAAGGATTATAGGATTTTATCCTTAATGAACCAAGCTTAACCAAAAGGAAAAATTACAAATGCCATCAAAATATGAGTGGGCATGTAATAAATATCAAAACAACACTTGTCTTCTGATTCTTGAATCTAACAGCCCTAACTCCCAGCACAACAATCACTCTAATTCTAACACAATCACACTACCTCATTTATTTTGTCATTTTCTAGTAATATGTGCCAATTATCATGAAGTTCCACACTGCAAGTATCTTCCATCGCGCACACACACAAAAATAACAAGAGAGGAAAGGAATTAATCCTCTTCCCTCTCAAGGGGCATCATCAAAATGGTTCTTTAAGTGGACATGGCCACTTGTACATTCATCACTACTAATCCAAATCTTAATACATCACAAGACATCCAAATAAATTTGTTGAGGGTTGAACACCCCCAGACCTAATCCTAAAGTGCAACAGTTCATTATAAATATCATAACAATTCATATCATGCAACATGCCTTGCCAAGTGATGACACTCAATTGGTCTTACAACATTTAATCATAATAATTCAAATCATGCAACATGCCTTGTCAAGCGATCACACTCACTTGGTCTTACAACATTTAAGCATAACACTTTTCATATGATAATTCTCAATCAAAGCAAGAAATTCAATCCATAATTTATATCATATTTTTCCATGCAATTCTACATATACAAGACACTTTCTCATTTGGAATTGCAACTAATTAACCGCTTTTAAAATCAACATTCCCATTGATGTAGAAATCAATAAGGGAAAACCATATATGTTTCTCAAGATTTTTGAATGTAAGGAATTCAATTTTGGACTCAAAATCCTCCAAATCCACTTCCATTTGGTCAGATTTCGAAAATTCCTTGCACTTGACCTCTAAAGTTCACAAACTTGCTTCCTAAATTCTTTTATGTAAATTTTATGTCAAAAACTATGTTTTCAAACATGAGGAACTCAATTTCATGGTCAAAATATACAGAAAACAAGGCCATAGGTACATGTTGCGAATTCGGCTAGTGTACCGTTCGTTTCAAGTAATAAAGTGAGTAAGTCAAGTATCGTCTCCACAGGGATTGAATGCAATTTTATTGTAACTTAATGTCTTAGAAATTGGAAGACAAATAATAAGTTGAGAGAATTGGTTGAGTTTGTAATTACGTAACGTAAATGAAATGACAGAAATTTAACGAGAATGTAAACTAAGATTAAAATGATTTTACTGCAGTGTTGAGAGATAATTGTGGTTAAAGCGCATTCCCCTATGATTCCTACCTTCTATGCTTCAATTGATTATTAACTTGAGTTATTTCTAATTGCTCAGCTGATGTATTCTCACATGATTAGCTAAATCCTAATCCCTTAGTAATTTAACCCTTTGGTGAAATTAAAAACCCTAATCCCTTAGTGATTCCTTCTTAAACCAAGCATTCAGCAAACACATCCTGAATTTACTGCAACTACACATTCCTATCCCTAGGTAATGTATAAATTGTTGTTTTACTCATTTCCGAAACTAGAATCCCAATATCCCTATTGTGAAACCTAATCCTAGACATCTTAATAGAATGGCCAGTGCCAATTAAGAACAATACAAGGAAGAACAGAATAAAACAAAGCAATTATGATAATTCTCATTAAAACCAATCAAGACATAGAAGAGTTCACATAGGTTCTTGGCTCAACCACAATACAAGAATTTAGCCAAGCATACTCAGAACTGACATTACTCCCATAACTAACATGTTCCTAGAGAGGAATTACTAGAGGAAAAAGAAGAGATTACACAGAGTTGCTATTCTGCAATTCCCCAATGATTCCAATATTCTCCAAAGGTTCTTCAATGGCTTCTTCTACAGAAAATCTTCAAGAGGTCCAGCCAAACCTCCCTCTTTATGACCCAGAGGTCCCTTTTTATCCCCTATACATTCTAGGTTTAATTCCAGTGATGAGGAACTGTTCCCCAAGCTAAATCAGTATCAAATCTTTTAAATCAGGAAATATCGAGCTTGTGGCGCGACTAGCGCGGAGTCCCACGCTAATCGCGTGGTTCATTCGAATTGAAGGCTTGAGTTTGATATCATGGCGCTACTCGCGTGGATGGCCACGCTAATAGCGTGGCTTGTTCGAGCTGAGGAGTTAACCTTTGGTAGTCCACGCTACTCGCGTGGATGGCCACGCTAATAGCGTGGTTTATATGAGTTGGAAGTTTAGTTTTCAGCATCTGGCACGATTCGCGTGGTGGTTAGCGCTACTAGCGCGGGCTCTTCAAACTGAATATTTGATCTTGACACTCTGACGCTGATCGCGTGGGAGTCCACGCAATTAGCATGGCTTGTTCAAGAGCACTAGCTTGCTCTTTTTGCTTCTTTTCCTCTCTTGTTGGTTCCTAAACGACACAATAAATAAGAAATTAAAGTAATATGCAATTAAGTAATAATTTACCAAATCCTAATCTAATTTACTCATTCTTAAACAATTTCTTAATCAATTAATCCTAAAAACTAATATATGCTGGAAGCATATCAAATAATTCCCAG
>QARZ01039231.1:0-25936 GCA_013407115.1 Glycine latifolia
AGCGTTTTGAAGTTCCCAATCTCAATCTTGTAATCATTTAACTTGTCGATGAACAATGCCTTGGGAAAAACCTCAGCACATGGAATGCTTAAGTCTACCACATGCAATTGGTGCAAATGCTTTAGTTCGGAAAGAAATGAAATTTGACTTTGGTTTCTCTCTCCTTCCACCGACACTTCGATGAAGCTCTTTCTTGCATACAGCTCTTCCAACGAAGTCAACCTTGACATAAGATTAGGCGGAACCCTCTTGACTACTGAACAATTGCTGATGTCTAGTAATTGTAGTTTATCCAAGTCCTTTAACTCAGCTGGCAAATTTTCAATTCGAGATCCAGAAAAGCTGAGAATTCTTAATTTTTTCAGCTTCCCTATGATGGATAAGTTGGCATGTAAAGTGCATCGCTCAAAACAAAGCAATCTGAGGTCTGATAGGCTTTCAATTGAAGATGGTAAGCTTGATAGTCGAATACCAGTCAACATTAATACTTTGAGCTTTTTCATTCCTTTAAAAACACTGTCAGGTATTTTTAAAGATGGATCATCGCTGTCAATTTGGAAAAATTTAAGTTGAGGACAATTTATTTCTTCTGGAAGCTCATCAATGATATCACTGTTGCATATAGAAATAGAAGCGCACCTCTCGAGTTCAAGCCAATCATCCAGTTTGCCATTTCTCAAAGTAAATACATTTTGCTCCTTGTGTGCTATAGATAAAGCAGCATCTCGAACCAGATCATGCATGTTGAAATGAATACTAGAACTTCCATCCAACACCAAACCTGAGTCTTTCAGCTTTTGGATTGATGTAGATATTCTGCCCCGAGCTTCCCCAAGCGAGTAGACCCCTTTAAGTATTCCCAAACCAAAGCAATACTTCACCAAGTCCATAATTAGGGGTTGATGACCCATTTGAGCACAAAGAAAGAAAATGGACTTGAGCTCCTCATTTTCTAGATGGTCATAACTCATTTTGACAGAAATCTCCATAGAATTCTGAACTCCCACCAGGTCTTGGTTTTTAAGTTTTTCCCACTCTGAGTCGCTTTTGTCTCTTAATGCCCTTCCAACTGTAACTATTGCCATAGGTAACCCTGCACAGTACTTCTTAACAATTTCTTGTTTAAACTTGGACAGTTCACCCTGTATTCTAGCCTCCCTCCGAAACAACTTCAGAGCATCCTTTTCATTTAATTCCTCTACACAGAAAGTTGACTTAACTTCCATTTTATCAGTTAATAAGTTTTTATCCCTTGAAGTTAGCAAAATTTTGCAGCCCTTAGAATCACCAAGATATTTTTCTTTTGTCAGCCCTTTGGAATCCTGTTTATTATTGTTTGTCTTGTTGCTTAAATCATTATCATCAACATCACCATCAAGTGGAATCCCCAACTTATTCAAGTCTAATCTGTCCCAAAGATCATCCAAGATTATAAGGATGTTCTCCTTCTCTTTCTGTAACCTCCTCCGTAGATGATCTGCTCTTACATTCTCACCTTCCCCTTCCAATCTCAATCCTAACACGTAAGCAATATCTTCCTGGACTTTTTTTAGATTGGGATTGGCTGTTATTTCTGAAAAGGCCACCACATTAAACAACTTCTTGTCTCGAGCATTTTCAGCAATTGCTTTGATTAAAGTGCTCTTACCCACCCCACCTGGCCCATGCACTCCAATCATTTTCACAGTGGGATCTTCAAGTGTTGCCATTATTTTCTCCGTTATGGATTTTCTAGAACCAAAATCCATAAGGTCGCTATTAGACAAAATGGCATCATTAGATGTTACGTTTCCCCGATAGGCAATTTCACCAGACTTGGGGCAATCATCGGTTATCTTTTACCCTCAACTGCCATCTTCTTTGCTACTCTGCCTAGTCTATGCCTAAAGTAAGGAAATAAACAGTTGGAAAACCGTGTCTTTTTGTGGTCATCATCTTTCCAATACTTCTCCACTTTTGTCTCAAATTCATCCACTTTCCGTAACCATTCTGTAGCCTTACCTTCAATGTTGTGTCCATTTTTGGCAGCTTCATCACATTGATGATCTACTCTCGCTTTTTCAACTTTAAGCTGCTTAACACACTCGTCTAGTTCATCAATGTTTCGCCCGTAACGGATGTAATCCACATGCTTTTTAAGTAGATCCAACACAGAATTAGTTACTGGCTCTAGTAGTGCGGACGACACAGCCTCCATGCTTTGAGCTTGATTTTCTTGTACTAGGTACAATTACATCTCTTCAACAAAATCGAGTGGAAACAGATCAGTCAAGAGCTAATGAGGTAAGTAAATTATACAGTTGATCAAACAAAAATCAAAGTACATTTACTAAAACCAAATCAAGCAACCATGTGTTAAAAATTACAAAGGCGTCTTAATCTTTAAAAAACATGAAAAAGATATTAAGTTTGAATGTATATTTTTGTCTTTAGCAAAGAATTTTTCTTTGATTCCCAAAAGAAAGAAGAATGCTAGCGTCACACTCAGACATATCTGAAACACATTCCATCCTATTGGTCCACATCTACTAAATTTTTAAACTCATTACCTGTGTACCGATTCTGCATGTATAGCCTTTTTTATTGTTGGAATATGTTTCAATGATTAATATGTATTAATATTTCAAGACAACTATATTATTTATTTATTATTAATGGATTTTATTTTATATAATCAAATTAAGAGTCTATTAAACTACCAAATCAGATAATACGAGCATATGTTAATATTGACATATTAGTAAATAATAAAAATTATATAATTAGGTTAAAGAGATGTAGAGATTTTCACTAATTACACTTCTCTCCATTTCTTCATCCTACAAAAAAATTTCATTTTTTCACTAATGAGCAATGATTTCTTCCCCAAAATGTCGCCATCCCCTTTGTGTGATTTCATTTTGTAGAACATGAATAACTCACGAAAAATAATGAAAGCAATTCTTCATCTATAGAAACTCATGGGGGAAGGTAATATAATCTATAGAAACCAAAAATGACATCCAAGAAATAAAAATCATCACACCCCACCCCACCGATCCGGCATCAAATAGCCACATAGATAGACAAACAAACACTCTTTCACTTTTCGCAGTTCCACTGTCGTATCTGAAATCGAATCGCGTCGCATTTAGTAAAAGTTCTTAGATTCTTGTTTGTTCCAGAAAGCACGAAGAGGAACACAATGAACGGTGATGGGTTTGACAATGAGTTTGCCCAAGTTTAGGTTCCTTCTATCATAACTTCGCGAAGAAGAAGGAGAGGTTTCTCTTCATGAAGGACGGTTACTTCCAAATTGGAATTGTGTTGCCAAAGTCTGATGAGGGGGACCACTTATCACGGAGGTGATGTTGCTCTTATGGCATTGTCTCTGATGGGGTTGTTAGCGCCTGGAACTGTGGAAGACCGCAAAGTGCATGGCAGCGAGGGCGTGTGAGATGGGTTGTTTTGATCTGAGGAAGATCATATTCTCCTCCAAAATGGGACTCGCTATCATTCTCCTTTTGATTTTTATTTTTCTCAGAAACACCTTTGAGCACATTATTCGACACTTTGTTTGGGCTACTCTCATTGTTGTTGTTGTTGTTTTGGAAGAGGGAGATGGCATTTTGGAGTGATGCTTGAGACAGAGAAGGGTTTGGAAGAGTAACATTCCCAATTTATGAACATTAGTGATAAATAATAATGAGACTTTTTTTATGAAATAACTTTTATATTTAATGGATTAAAGGATACTCTTAGACCTTACTAATAATAAATACCTTATATTAGGAATTGATGAAAATATCATAACATGACCTGGATGGGGGAGCTATGAAGCCTATATATGTGATACGACACGGATAGGATATGACAATTTTTTTAAAATTAAGGATACAATACCTCATGGATATGTTAATAAATATATATATATATATATATATATATATATGAATGTTAAAAAAAGCCAATAATGTTGGTGTTAAAATGTAATTATGAAAATGATATCGAGAGTTGTTAAAACTTAAAACACCGCAAATATGCATATATTTTAGCAAGCACAGTTGGTGGAAATATTATGTTCAATAAAAGCATGGTTTGTGCATTGTGTGGAGAGAGATCCACTCGCCCCACTTGCCAGAAAAATACACTCCCTCACAGGAAGAATCTCCAGAATTTCCAGAAAGGAGTTTCTGTGATCAGAGAATAGGAAAATGGTGCCTCATGTTTTTGTTTATGTTTTGAGAAGAGGAAAAGGTTGTGTTTTGTTCGTTTGGACTTTTTATTTATTTTAAAAATCCCAACTAAAGTTTAAACAATCAAATTATTAAAACATTCAAAGACGTATCGAAACTGTATTCAATCATCTTGAGTCGTATCAAAGTTGTATCCTAATCGTGTCCTACAATATGTATTCGAACATATCGGAGACATATCAGTGTCCAACATGGATACTACACCGATACTTTTCCATTTTTTATTTTAATGATTATGCAAGATCGATTGAGGATGTTTTGGGGTATATTAATCAGTTAGAAAGCAGAAGGGATCATTAATGTAATTTTTGTTAGTTTGGATGCTTGGGTAGCCATTAATGTCATTGGGAGCTTAGATTTGTGAATTTCGCAAAATGTAGAATCGCACCATCTCGATAAGCTAGAGATTGAGCCAGCCCAGCAAGCATACAGTTATAACTAGCTAGCTAAGCCAGTAGCACCTCTGCTAAGCGACGCATTCATAGGTTCTCTTTAGGTTTGTATTCAGCCACATCCGTGGCTAAGCTAGAGGCTATTCTCAATAAGCTAAGGCGAGTAACCAAAAAGTAGTTTAGAGGCTAGCTATAGCAAGGCTTGTGGCTAAGCCAGGCACCTTTCTGAGAGTGAACTTGAAGAGCAGGGAGGCTAGCTAAGCTAGGCATTAGTCTAGCTAAACTAGATTATGCTGAAAGTCTATGTTTGTTTAATTGTCTTTCCTCCTTGTTTCCTAGCCCTTTGGATATTTTTTATTTGCTTGGTACTTTGTGGTGTTAATTGTTGTTGATATTGGAAGCATTATATGTATCTTTTTTCATGTGATTGTTGCATATGCTTGCAATTGTATGTTAAGATGAACCCTATAAAATAAAAGATACTTAAAACACTGACAACTATCCCTATATCTCTTATAAAAAGGTGGAGAGTTTCCTTTAAAGTTTCAGTAAAGGTTTTTCAGAAAATGTTATGGTTTCAAGAAAGGTTTGTATTGAAAGGATGTCCTTAGTAACATAGGGTGAAGCCTTACCTAGTACTAGTCATGTTCGAGAGTCGCATGCTCGACATACCATAGTGTGTAAAATGGATAAGGATCCCCTGGGTCACCAAGGAGTGATGAGTTTCCAAAAGTTTTACGAAAAAGGATTTTCATGAAAAGGTTTTAATAAGAGGACATGAAATGTGGTTACAAACAAAGGAAAAATGGAATAAAGGAAATGAGGCAATTCCAAGGAGTTGAAAGAGGGCTAAGAGGGCCCCTAGAGGTGAGCGACAAAACTGCCACCCTGACTACCATGGGGGAAAGTAACCTCTCCACAATGAAGGAGGGGTCTTTCATAGAGAGGAAAAATAGAAGGGAGAGCCTTCCTTTTCCTTATAACGAAGTTGATAGTCCCACCACTTGGACTGGTGGGTTAACTAAAGGTCATAGCAACCACATGTGAAGAGTCATGAGCCTAGTTGCTATGTGGGTGATGTAAGTAAATCTATACATTAGATGAGGACATGTGTAGTTGGACACTACCCTTAGAGGTAAAAGAAGGGTTATTCCCATAAAAAGTTAATGTAAGCTACCATGAGAGGTTTGCAAGATGTTATGCCTCATAAAGAGATGTGATATAAGTCCAAGTTGGACAAGTCAGAGGAAAGGAAAAGTTATACATGTTCTCATCTAATGTTAAAGAGGGACCCTTGTGAGTGGTCAAGCGTAAGAATGAGGTTTAGGTGTCTTAGTACGCTAGTGGCCTTAGATTTAGCATAGGAGGTCAATTTTAAGTGCCTAAGTAAAGCTTAAGGTATGAACCAAGGATACAGTATGTTGATGTGATGAGGTAATAGTTGTGAGTGAGAGTATCCAGAAAAGAAAAGAGAAATCATGAGTTAAGAAAATGACCTTTAAAATAGAGAGTCAGTCCAGAGTCCTTAGAATATTTATTGAGACATTTATGTCTAATCATTTTTAGGTATTCATGTTTTTTACATGTTAATAGGTGGACGCCTTGTGGTAGAAGCTTAGAGCACGAAGTTATATGCCAAGAGGAAGATGTTATTAGTGTAGATTTATATTTCCCAGTGTTTGTGAATCTAGTTTCTGTATCAGGTTGGAAGGCTCAAAATCTATCTTTTGGTGGGACAAATCACTTTAGCAAAATCAATGATTCAGTCCTTGCCTGTTTATTCTCTGATTAGTGTTGCTATTCCCAAAAATATAGAGTTCAATGTTTTTTTATTTATTTGGGGAGTGAAGAATAATTGCAAGAAGATACACGCGGTTAATTGGGAGAGGATGATGATGCCTAAGAAACAGGGAGGATTGACAATGTGTGATCTAGTTGCCATGAATGAAACGTGCTTGATATTTTTGGGTGGGCAAAAGACAAATTATATTAATAAAACGACATCAGAGATGCCAGAAAATACTTACAAATACTGAATCATAGTATTTCATAAGGCATTAGACACGGGTTAGGTAATATTTCCCCCCAAAATGGGATAAAAATACCTACTAAGTACTAACCAATATCAACATACCCTGTTTGTCTATACCTCTGTAAACCCCGCTCTACTAACCAATAACCAATATTAACTCCAATCCCTGTATGCAGAATTTCAATTCCTAACCATTATCAAAATATTCACACGACTAGATATACATATAAGTCCTCAAAAAAGATCAACCAAATTACAGAATTATCTATCCCTGCATAACACTACCGATATGCAAGTGTTAAAAGGAAAATATGGCAGAGATGACAACAATCCGAGCTCTTTAATTGTTAAAAATTCAGACTCATTTCTGTGGGAGTCCATTGCTAGTGTTTGGCCCCTTTTTCAAGGAGGAGGAACTTTGAATGGTTAGTAATTGTACTTCAGTCAATGCTTGGCATGATAAATGGGTTGATGACAACACTAAATTAATATATAAGGTTTCTCATATTCTGTGTGATATGCTTGAATGTTCTGTTATAGACCTTGTTGAAACAAGAGGATGGAATCTAGCTTTACTAGCTGATTTGTTGCCCATGGAAACTGTTAAAAAATTCAGAGCCTTTGTGGGGGCTTGATTCAAGACACTGATGGCAATTGGATTTCTGGTTTTTCAAAGAGGATTGGTAGAGGAACAACCTCTGTGGCTGAATTATGGGGAGTTTTAGAGGGTTTAGAATTGGCTATAGCTAGAGGTGTGTAGAAGCTTGTCATACAGATAGCTTCTCGGGCAGTTGTTCGAGCAATTACAGGAAACAAGGAGGGGTGTCAATATAGGGAGAATGCTTCTTGAAAACAATATTATTCAATCTACTATAAATTATAATTAATAATTGTACGGGTTGGTTAAGTAATGGATAAGTAAAAGTAGTATTATTTGTACAGTATATTTTTATTATTAATTTTGATTTTTATAATATTTTTCTTCTTTTTTTGTCTTTTTATATTATTCATTTTACTCCTAATTACTTTTTTCTTTTTCTTTCTATGTCTCTCATAATTGTAAAAAAAAATGTATTTTGTAAAATTTAGCCGTACGAAGATAATTCTAAGCATTAAGATTTACTATATAATATGATAAACAAACATATGGTATAAGAAACTATAAATTATAAAGCATACAGTTAAATAAATCTAATAATACAAAAGTAGAGTTGTTTGTATGTTATTACCAAATATGTATCTTTTCCTATTTTGAAAAAAACAACAAAAAATCAATAATATAACTTTTATTTTATATCTTCAACTTATAAAAAAAAATCAGAATATCTTATAATTAACCATTATGGATATCTTATTATTATTAATATTAAATTTTTAAAAAATAATATAATCCTACTAAATGCAAAAATTAAATATGGCTTGCATACTCTTAATATAGGTGAAAAAAACCTCTTTTCTACGTATAAAGATAAAGATAATAGAATTTAATGATAAATAATTCTTATAATACTTAAATATAAGATATAAAGTTTGAAACATATATAGTAATCCTTCTTATATTAATAACTTTTAAATGATAAATGCTAACTGTTTATTCAAAATTGAGTTTATTAACATTCTCTAAAAAGGACATTGTTAATAATATTGTAGATACTAAAATCATTAAAAGAACACTTAGTAACTTATTGGACATTGTATGAAGTATTTGAAATAGATAAACAAATATCATTCAAGTAATATTTTAAAAGAGTTGCAAATGGATCCGCAAGATCCTCAATCATAGATGGTTTTAGTATTGCTAAACCTATGTTACAGGTAATAATAATATCATATGACTTGGACACTAATCAAACATTTTGAATGTAACTATAAAAAAGATGTATGTGTTATTCACACATATATGATGATTTTATATGAGAAAATTAACTCGATTTTCTTTTTTCAAAATTACAAACAATTATTTTTTGAAAAAAATAGATAAGTAAACATTTTAACATAATTAACAATCATATTTAATTAATAAAATCACACTATTCAAAATTTTAATTTTTTTTCCAATAAATAAATTTATAAATGAACTTAATTAATAATATAGATAATCTTCTTCAAATTTAATATAAATAATACTAAATATTTTAAAATGAATATTTTTATTAATAAATATATGTTTTAAAAATTACTAAGTAAAGGATACTTTTTTTATTAAAAAAATTATAATAAGAGATACTTGAATAAAAGTTTGCCAATTATCGAAACCTCAATTTCATCATAATCGTTGATCATATATATTTTTAACAATTTTATTTAATGGAAAATTATGTTGCTTACGATAATGTTATTTAGTACTACATTTGTTCCTTTTTACATTATAACTTATTTCTTATAAATAAGAACTGACGTAATATACAATTTAATAATTAAAAAATAATTTTGATAATTTTCATATTAAGTAATAAAATGCTATATATTATACAATTATAATAATCAAATGTTTATTTAGATAATTTTGATTTTAAGTAGTAATGTTAAATGTTTAATCACTAATTATGCTCATTTTCTACATTAGTTACTCTAAAATATATCTCATGAGAAATAATAATTTTTATAATAATATATAACAGTTAAATACCATCTCTCCTCTCTCTCTCCGTATATATAATAAAGTTCACCTGAAGTTTTCTTAGACTGATTATTTAACTTTGTAATAGTAGTTGGATGCAATTTAATTTAATGCTCCTAGCTAATTACATTTAATGAAAAATTAATTTAACACATTAATTCTATTTATATATTTTTTATAATAAAATGTTAATTTTGACAATTTTAATATTACGTTGTAATATTCTATTTATTATATTTGTTTAAAATTAATAATCAAGGATAGAAATTAAAAAAGTTATTATGTATATATATGAGTATATTCTATTTTTAATTTAATTTTATTCAAACCATAAATACTACCGTAGATGTAGATTGAAGACTTTTTAATCAAATGATTAATGTGCTGAAGTTAAGATCAAATTATTTGGATAATATCTAAGTTCAATCGTTAGAGAATATAATTATTGATTAAGTTTTACTTACCTTCCAACCAAACTCTGTATTAGTAAGGGTTTCTTTCCCTTGGCGAATTGGAAGGTTAAGACAAAAGAAAAATTGAAGACTCTTTTATCTCAATTTTAGTTTTGATTTTGATATTTTGCACGCCAAAACTCATTTAACAGGTATATGGCATTATATTGTTTGTGTTAGCTAGGCATATGTGCTTTAGATTAGTTTTCTTATCTTCTACACGCTTAGGGATAATCATTTATGTTTCTTAAGTTGCTTGATCTATAAGTTTTTGTTGCAAGTCATGTTCTGCATGAGGTAATCGATTACAAGTTTATGTAATCTATTACAATGTGTTATAATAAGTTCAAAGACTTATGTTGAAATTTAGTTAAGTCTCTCGGATAATCGATTATCACGTTATGTAATTGATTAAAATGTTTGTTTTTTTAAAAAAGACTTTGTATATCAATATAATCAATTATCATTTCTTGTAATCGATTACATTACTTCTAAAAACTTAAGTAACTCTCTAGAAGTCGAAATAATTGACCAGTAGATGTTGTAATCGATTACATTGTTTCTAAGAAGTTAAGGTTGTTCTTTGTTGATCGAGATAATTGGTCATCAATTTTAGTGATAAATTACCTCATTTTTGGAAATGTAGAACAAGGTTATTTTGATTGAAATAATCAATTACAAGTTTTGGTAATCAGTTAAATCTATTTTTAAGTTAAATCTACAAATACTCTTGTTCTTTCTCTTGTGTGACTCCTTTGCGAATCTTATCTTCCACTTTTGTAAAGAGCCAACAAAGAGGTTATGCATTTTTTCATGAGAGATTATTGGAGAAAACTTAAGTCCCACATCGGCTAGAGATAGTGCCAAGATAGAGTATATAAGTGGGGGACAATCATCACCCTATGAGCTAACTTTTGGGGTTGAGTTAGGTCCAAACCTACATTATAAGATGGTGTCAGAGCCTATCCTAGATCCATCAGTGGGTCACCCATCATATTATCCACGCACCAAGCCCAAAAGTGCTGGGCGTGAGGGGGTGTATTGAAGAAAACTTAAGTCCCACATCGGCTAGAGATAATGTCAAGATAGAATATATAATTGAGGGACAACCTTCACCCTATGAGCTAACTTTTGGGGTTGAGTTAGATCTAAACCTACATTCTAAGAAGATTAACATGTTAAGTATCATGCATTCAAGATCATGGGTTGATCATCATTGTTAGAGCTTGAAGAGTTTCTTATCCTCCGAACTCAAGGTGTATTCAATTCAATAACTCTTTCATTTGTTGTAATCTAATCTTGGATAGGATTTTCAAGGTTAAGTTGATAGGGTTTAAACTCTTAGGATTTTTCTTTGTAGCTTTCAAGGGAAAGGTTTAGCTATAAGGATTTGTGTGTGCATAATATTTGTATGATACAAATTCTATAGTTGAAGATATAATATTGGCTAGGTCAACTCGATGTAGGTCCTTTTGAAAATTGAACAAGTATAAATCTTGTCTCTAATTCTCTCTTTTTCAATTCTTAGTTTTGCAATAAATCTTATTATTGAAATTGAGATTTTTTTTTATCCAAACTCTAATTTTATTATGTTTTGAATCAATTGGTTTTTCATGCTAATGAACATTGTTTGTGAAAAACTTGATTCAAAGGGGTTATGAATTTAATTTCAGATTAACAAAGACTTGGTAAATTTTAAAGGAAATCTACTCAACACCCCCTCTAAAGTCCTTGCTTGAACCAACAGTTGATGTTATAATAATAATAACATACTTATTTTACTAATAATTACAATAATAATATATTTTTTCTTTCCAATAACTATTTTTCAAATGAAAATATTAATTTTTATTTTCTTTGACAAAATAGTTTTATTTTATTAAAATTCTAAATATTTTATAGATGTATAAATATATAAACATTATAATAATAATATTGAACATATATTAATATTTTTTCTTAATTTTAAAAATTAATTTTATTAATATACATATATTTTAATGTAAATATTATATAAATATAAAAATTATATAATTTAATCAGTGCATAACACATTTAAAATTTAGTAATTAATTAAAGTATACATCACTGCTCATTCAAAAGCAACAGTTAGGAACAGAGATATTGGTAGCATGCAAATATATTTATTTATGAGCATTCATTTCAGCAATGGATCATTTAAAACAACGCAAGTAAATGGTAAGGGGTATTAAGGATCTAACCTAAAGTGTGAGACAAACTAAGAAAGAGGAAAGCTCTGGTTCTTCACCACCAACTACTCCAATTTTCCATTTCTTTTCCTCTTCATATGCGCCTGTGTGTGATCTCCTCCTTACATTTGCTTTCCCATTCTGAATATTCCTCTCGTTTTGAAGCTGCTGCCTTGTAAAGCTTATTATTCGACATTTGAATAAAATGCAGTTTGTCAAAGTTTTGTTAAAGAGCTACAAATTGTGGCTTAAATTATAATATATTATTTTTTGGTAACATTCTAATAGTTGAAAGTCACTAGAGTTGAAAAATCACTCTTTATTGCACTATATATATCCATCTTTGTATGAGTGAAATTTCTTAAAATCTTAAATAAATGAAAAAGAGCCAATCTAGATTGATATAAGCTATATTGGCTCTTTTTTTAATTTATTTCTTAAAATCTTAAATAAACAAAAGGAACTAACCTCTATTATTGGAATTGTATGGATGACCGTGAGTTATGATTTGTCTTTACTCGTCACTATTCCAAATCGTAAGCAATGAACTGAATGTGGTGAATAGAGCAAATGTTAATTAAGGAAGAAAGCTGAAATATGTGGGCAAGCTAAACATTATTTAAAGATATGCATGGCGTACACTTTGAAGAAAATCAACACCGAGTAAAGAAGCAAAGAATAATACTTGGAGCATGACGAAAGAAACGAGAAAGCATATTTCTTTTAGCTATCACTCATCCCGGGCAATTCTGATTCTTAGTGGCCAATAAGGAGTAGTTGTGGCTTTGACCAAGAGAACGGGCTAGACAGAAAAGGTACCACCGAAAGAAGGTCGACCTTACCCCCTTTGTTAAACCGAAGCAGAGAAAGAGGAAGAAGCAAAGCTAGGCCATTTGATTAGGGATGTTCTCACCTTTGCGAATTATCTTGAAGAACGAATATAAAAAAGAACCTTATTCTGTTTCGCATCTCCCAAGTTCGAATGCTTTTTTGCTGTTAAAAGAAATCGAATACCATTCTAGACCACATGAAAAAAGTATCAAGAATAGTCCTGGATAGAAGAGAATCCATCTCGGTATGGAATTGGTGATATCAGTGAATTTATAAACTGATATCTCACAGGCCCTCTCTCTCACACAAACTGGTGCACTCACACAAACACACAATTACTGGGGGCGGAAACTCTCTAATATTATTGATAATAGTCTGCCAAAGCCACACTAAGCTCTTTACATAATGTGCTATTTATAAGCAACAAAACCCTAAATCTAAAACAATTCAAATTCAAATCTAAACAATATCTTTCCTAATATCTTTCTATAATATCTCTCTCTCCATATCTTATTTATCCTCATATCTTATCTACCCATATTACTCCTTTTAAAATTCAAACTACATAAAACAATATTTATTTAAAAGTTTATCCTAACAAAATCCCCCCATAAACTTTAAATACTTCTTCCATCTTTCATTCCCATCATCTTCTTGCAATTCTCCAGTAGCAATGTCAGCAGTGGCTTTGTGAATATATCTCCGACTTGTTCTCGGCTCGTCACATAACTCAACTCCACCTTCTTCTCTTTCACCTGATCTCGGATGAAATGAAACCTGACATCAATATGTTTGCTTCTCTCGTGATTAACCGGGTTCTTCGCTAACTCAATTGCCGACTTGTTATCTACCCGGATCTCGGTCGTACCGACTTGAACTTGCTCCAGCTTCTCCAACAAATTCCTCAACCATACTGCATGGCACACACACCAGGACGCTGCAACGTACTCGGCTTCACATGTTGATAAAGTCACAATTGGTTCCTTCTTTGACATCCAGGCAAACGCTGTGTTTCCCATGAAAAATACATAGCCAGCCGTGCTCTTCCTATCATCCACGTCTCCACACCAATCACTGTCCGAGTACCCCTTCAATCTGTAATTTTCCGACTTCGTATAGAAAAGTCCTTGTGTGATCGTCCCTTGAATGTATCTCATAATCCTCTTAGCCGCCTTCCAATGAGAATAGCTCGGCTCTTCCATAAACCGACTTACAATTCCAACACTCAAACACAAGTTCGGCCTCGTACACGTCAAGTATCTCAAGCATCCGACCAAACTTCTATAGTTTCTCGGATCAACTCGTTCTCCCCCATCATACTTCGAAAGTTTTGTACCGGGTTCCATTGGTGTTGAAACCGGGTTACAATCCGCCATCTTAAATCTCCTCAGTATTCCCTTCGCATAGCTCTCCTGAGAAACAAAAATTCCATCTTTGTCCTGTCTGACTTCCAAACCGAGAAAATATCTCATCAACCCGAGATTAGTCATCTCAAACTCTCTCGACATCTTCTTCTTGAACTCTCGTGCCATCTCTTCACTATTCCCCATAAAAATCAAATCATCAACATACATAGCTACAAGCAATAAATCATCACCTTTCTTCTTAACATATATGGCATGCTCATAGGGACATTGTTCAAAGCCGTCCTCCTTGAAATATGCATCAATGCAGGTATTCCAGGCTCTCGGTGCCTGCTTCAGACCGTACAAAGCCTTCTTCAATCTCAACACTTTCTTTTCTTCTCCGCCCTTCAAGTATCCCGATGGTTGTTCGAGATACACCTCTTCTTCAAGTACACCATTCAGAAATGCCAACTTCACATCCATCTGATAAATCGGCCAACCAAACTGAGCTGCTTGCGAGATCAACAATCTGATTGTCTCCATTCTGGCAACAGGTGCGAACACCTCATCATAGTCTACTCCTGCCTTTTGTGAATACCCCTTTGCTACCAGCCGGGCTTTATATCGCTCTATCTCTCCATCAGCATTCATTTTCTTTTTATACACCAATTTGACTCCAATGGGCCGACTTCCTTTTGGCAGCTTGGTCAACTCCCAAGTATCATTCCGTTCAATCGCTTTGATCTCTTCATCCATGGCACTTTGCCATTTCTCATCTCGGACTGTTTCTTCAAATCTTATTTCTTCAGAATCTGTCAACAAACAAACAAGATGGGCTTCGCTTGTTGACTCGTACAAATCCTACAAACTCCTCATCTGGGGTCGTCTCATCTCGTCTTCATCATCTGTCTCGGTCTTTGCCGGGATCCAACTCGGTGATCCATCTTCCTTCTCGTCTTGTATAACCATCTTTCCGGGATCTGATTTGATCTCGGATGGAACACTCCAATTCCATTCATCGTCTTCATTCACTTTCACATCTCAACTTATCATCACTGTCTTGGTGCCAGGATCTAACAGCTTGTATCCCTTCGTCTTCTCGTCATATCCAATGAAGATATACTTCCTGCTCTTGTCTTTTAACTTGGTTCTTTGCTGATCCGGAACGTGTGCATAAGCCACACTCCCGAAAACTCTCAAATGGCCCACCGATGGCTTTTGGCTCGTCCATAATTCCTGTGGGGTCTTTCCATTCAATATGGAATGCGTACAACGGTTCTGTACATATACAGCACACAGAACAGCCTCCCCCCAAAACTCCTTCGGCATATTCTTCGTCTTCAACATTGATCTCACCATGTCAACAATGGTTCGATTCTTCCTCTCTGCTACTCCATTTTGCTGAGGCGAGTATGGTGCCGTCAAGAATCTTCTGATGCCACACTCCTCGCAGTACCTTCTAAATGCATTCGATGTGTACTCTCCACCTCGGTCTGATCGTATCGACTTGATCCTCCTTCCAGTTGCATTCTCAATCATAGTTTTGAAACTCTTGAACACTTCAAACACCTTGGATTTTTCTTCCAGCAAATACACCCAAGTTTTACGACTAAAATCATCTATGAATGTGACAAAATACCTTTTTCCACTGAAGGACCCGGGAGTAATAGGTCCACACACATCAGTATGAATTAACTTCAGTGGTCGCCGTGCTCGGTATCTGGCCGACCTCTGAAATGGACTCCTCGCATGTTTGCTCAGCACACAATCTTCACAAAATCTCCTCTCACAGTTCATTCTCGGCAATCCGACCACCAAATTCTTATTTACCATCTCGGCTAGGCCTCCAAAATGAAGGTGCCCAAACCGACGATGCCACAAGGATACTTCATCATTCATCTCGGCTTGCAAACAGCCGACCTCCACACTTCTCAAAATCAACTTGAACATTCTATTCTTCTCCATCTGTACTCAGGCTATCAGTCGTCCTTGCTTCTCCTTCAATAGAAGAACTCGGTCTGTCATAATAACCGAGTAACCTTTCTCCATCAATTGTCCCACGCTCAGAATATTACTTTTAAGTTCTGGCACGTAATACACATCTTGAATACGTCCAACTCGTCCATCTTTCTGCAAGAAACTAATCGTACATCGGCCTTTCACACCGACCTTCGAAGCGTCTCCAAACGATACATGTCCGGCTTCTGTTTCTCTCAAACTACTGAACAAATGCTTGTACCCACACATATGATTGCTTGCACCAGTTTCTATAAACCACTCCATCTCGGATGTCTGGTTAGCTACACCTCCAACCATCATCAAAAGTCCTCCATCTTTTACTTCTTCTGCAGCATAATTCGCAGTTTCATTCGTTCTTCTCTCGGCTCGGCAGTCCTTCGCAAAATGACCTACTCGGCCACAGTTGTAACATCTATCCGAGTTGTTGCAATCTCTCGAATAATGTCTGTACTTCCCACATTTGAAACATTCTACATTTGAATGTCGGCCTCTTCCACGTCCTCGGCCTCCTTGCCAATTCTGCTGACTTGATTCAGCCTGCTCTCTATTCCATCCTTCTTGACCTCGGCCTCTACCACCTCGGTCATAACCACGTCCACCTCGGCCACGTCCTCTACCTCAGAAATTTTGAGAGTAGAGCACTTTCTCATCCTTGACTGAAGCTTTCATCTAGAGTGCTTGCTCCAGTGACTCCTCTTTCTTCTTTTTCTTCCTCTGTTCATGCGCCTCCAATGAACCCGCAAGTTCATCAACGGTGAACGTTGCAAGGTCCTTTGACTCCTCAATCACACATACAACATTCTCGAAGTCATCAGTGAGTGACCTCAGAATCTTCTCTACCACTCTGGCATCGGACAGCATCTCTCCGCTTCTCTTTAATTGATTCACCACGGTCTGAATCCGAGTAACAAAATCGGATACACTTTCTCCTTCCTTCATCTTCATTGCCTCCAACTCTCCTCGAAGAGTTTGAAGTCTGACTTGCCTGACTCGATCATCTCCCTTGTATACATTCGCAAGAATGTCCCACGCCTCCTTTGATGTTGTTGCGCCGGCAATCTTCTCAAATCCGGAATCATCAACAGCCCGGAGCATCATATACAATGCACCTTTGTCTTTCAACCGCATCTTTTTCAACGTTTTGTTCTGCGCCGCCGTGTATCCTATCGTGGATTGCGGTTCTTCGAAACCATCATGGACAACCTCCCAACTATCATTGGCTCCCAACAGAGCCTTCATCTGGATACTCCAGTTCTCATAGTTAGCCTTCGTAAGGCGGGGTAATGGCAGACTACTACTCGGACCACTCTCCATTCTCTCTAGCTCTGATACCAATTTGATATCAGTGAATTTATAAACTGATATCTCACAGGCCCTCTCTCTCACACACACTGGTGCACTCACACAAACACACAATTACTGGGACGGAAACTCTCTAATATTATTGATAATAGTCTGTCAAAGCTACACTAAGCTCTTTACATAATGTGCTATTTATAAGCAACAAAACCCTAAACCTAAAACAATTCAAATTCAAATCTAAACAATATATTTCCTAATATCTTCTATAATATCTCTCTCTCCATATCTTATCTATCCTCATATCTTATCTACCCATATTACTCCTTTTAAAATTCAAACTACATAAAACAATATTTATTTAAACGTTTATCCTAACAATTGGATCGTAGAAGATGGCAGAGCTATCAAGAATGAAAAGAGATCATCAACAAGAGGTGACCTGGAAACCCACAGGTTCGATAGAATGGTCCAGCAAACTGAACGAAGTCTTATCTTCACTTCAGAATAGTCCCGTCCTTTTGACATAAGATTCTCAGCCGTAAGTGATTCTTCCTGTTTGAGTGTTTGGACTTCGAATATAAAAATGACCAAAGCTACCGTGAGAAACTTAGATAGTGGGAAAAGAATATTCTCCATTGGATTTGTTACTTTCAAAGAAGGGCGAGTAACACACTATTTATATTAATAGAAAATTACAAAAAAAAAAGTCATTATATTATACATGAGATTTAAAAAATTATGATTTTTAATAAATTATAGTTAATTATAAAGAATACGTTGAAAAGAACGTGAATACGTGATGCTAATATTTTTCTTAGTTTTTAATAGATGATTTTATATTTTTTTTTTATTTTTCAGAATTCTTTTGCTTTCTCTGTTTCTAAATTTCCCACTTTACCCCTTCCATCTTCTTTCTCATTAGTCATTGCTCCATCTCCTTCTACCCTTTCCTTGCTTGTACTCTATCCCTTCCTCTCTGGCAATAGCTATGACTGCTACGTTAAAATCACAAAGTCACAACAGAAAGTGAACAGAGAATAAAAACAAAACAGATCGAAACCAGCCAACAACAAAATCTCGTTGAAAGAATCAATGGACGAAATTAGTACCAAGCAAAATAAAAGAGGGGAAAAGCTGAGACGAAACAGTGGGTATGAAATCCCTTGTCGCCACACCATCAATGTTTGCGTTCACACTGTGAAACCACCGCAAGTCCGCAACCATCGTGAAACCCGTTGCAAATCCACCGCAAACCCGTTGCGGATCCACCACAACATACAACGCAAACCTACCACAAACCCATCGCGACCCACTGTCCTATAAATCCTGTCGTTGGGACCCACCATTCGACGGGAATTTGGGGAATTTGAGAAAGAAGATGAACAAAGTAAAGGGAAAAAAAATTAAAATATAACAAATTTAATAAAAAATTATCCAAATATTGCAGTTTGAAACGAAATTACAAATCTATTGCTATCATTTGTGTCAGTCCACAACGTGTTCAATCACGTCCTCCCCAGACTTCACTGGTGTTCAATCACGTCCTCCCATACGTGACTCACCAGATGGTAACATGTGTCATTTTGCGGAGCGATGTATATAAATTTTGGAAAATCATAACTTTTAACTGAAATATTCGATTGAGGCGAAACTGGTGGTCACGCGCTCGACATTGAGAGGATAAGCTTTAAACAAGTCCCTAAAGGGACTTGGTCAAATTTTTTTTCCAAAACATGTCTCTAAGTACCTCAAAATTATGATTTAATCTTCAACCTTCAAAAAATTTCTTGGTTTCTAATTTTTTATTTATTCAATTAGTGAATTGCATGCTATTTTTTATTTTTCTAATTACTTCTCTTAATTTCGAATTCCTTATGTTTAGCTAGTCTTTCTCTCTCTCACTCTCTTTTTCCGTGATGTGTGTGGAAACTGCTTATTGATGATTAATTTCATGCTTTGCAGAACTAGGATGAACAAGGGTTACGCTTTTGTGAACTTCACTAAGCCCCAGGCAGCTTGGAAGTTTCTTAACACAACCTCCAATTTGAAATGGGAGTTGTTCCAGTCTAACAAGATACATGATGTGGTTTCTGCACGTTTGCAAGTATGGTCACTTAGATAATGATTAGACTTAATCATCAATGTTTCTATTAAACCATTATTTCATGTTATTGTTAGGTTAAATTGTTATATTTTTTCTATTAAACCCAATGATTATGACAATGTTTTTTTTTGGGTAAAAAACCTTTATATTTTTTAAGAAAAATCATGAATTAATTGCGGAGTTTGAGTATCTTTTGCGTAAAGGCCTAAATAACAAATTTCATTTTAAAAGAAAATGAGTGTCAAGTTAATTGAGCACAATGATACTTCTTATAATGGATGAGACTGTTAAAAAATTAATTTAAAGTACAAGGATTAAATTTATAATCAGTTAGTGTTATTGTTGCTTTTTTAATTAATTGCGACTTTTGACTGGAATGTCCGATTGAGTGAAATTAAGAGAAGTAATTAGAAAAATAAAAAATAGCATGCAATTCACTAATTGAATAAATAAAAAATTAGAAACCAAGAAATTTTTTAAAGGTTCGAAGATTAAATCGTAATTTTGAGGTACTTAGAGACATCTTTTGAAAAAAAAAATTGACCAAGTTTGCTTAGGGACTTTTTTAGAGCTTCTCCTCTCAATTTCCAGCGCGTGGTCACCAGTTTCGCCTCAATCGGACATTCCAGTCAAAAGTTATGACCTTCCGAATTTTATATACATCGCTCCGCAAAATGACACGTGTCACCATCTGGTGAGTCACGTCTGGGGAGGACGTGATTGAACACGTCGTGGACTGGCACAAATGGCAGCAGTACATTTGTAATTTCGTTTCAAACTGCAATATTTGAGTAATTTTTTATTAAATTTGCTATATTTTAATTTTTTTGCCCAAAGTAAAGGGTTTGGTTGGAAAGAAAGTTAGGGTAATTCAGGAAAGAAAAAGAAAAGACAAAAAAAAATATATAAATAGTTAAATTCGTTATCATACAATAAATCAGTTAATGTTAAATTTCTAAGATTATTTTATTATTTAGTTATAATGTACAATAATTAATTTTATAATAAATTATATTTTTTAAAATTAATTTAATATTAAATTATAAAACTTATGAATTAAATTATTATTAAATTATCTACATAACTAATTTATTATATAGAGAGATTAAATTTAAAATTTTATCTTTCAAAGTTAATTCACTTTTATTGACCAATTTGCCACCACTCTTGCCCCTTAAGTCTTCAATTGGAACTTGTTTCGGTAAGTAAAAAAAAAGCTTGCACATCTTAAAAGTTGAGAATGAGAAGAGTTTATAAACATCATTTTTCCTTATTCCACCACGACGCTTTGAAGTAATCAAATACTAAAGAACAATCATAATTCCTTGTTTTTTCCTTTACTTTTCGTTTGTCTTCTACTTAGAGTTTTGATCGATCCAACCGGTTGAACCAGGAATCGGTAGCATAACTCGTTCAGTTCTACTATTGAATCGATTATGTAGTTGAGTTGGTCAAAATCGGCCGATCGGACCGGTCCAGGTTTTTTTTTTGTGTTTTTTTGGATTTTTTTAAAAAAATTTTGGATTATTATCAATAGTTATTTTGGATTTTGGAGTATGAATGAGTTTTTCTTACTCAAATAGTGTTAGTTATATACTTATATATAATAGTTACATGTATAATTTTAAATTTTTAATATATACCGGTTCAAACCAATTCAATTACTCACCCACTAATCTACTACCTCGATCGGTTTAATGACCGAATCGATTTTCACAACTTTGCTTCTACTCTGACCATTACATGATGCTTAATAAAGTGATTTTAGATAATCGTCTCCTCTCTCTTTTTTTCTTCATTTTTTTATTCTTCTCCTTCTTCCTTATCCCACAAGTAAATATGGTAACCATAACGATGCACCATCATGCACTACCACCTCCACATAAATCCGAACATGCAAATCAAGACCATATTACAAATATTGTATATTCCAAATCTATAAAAAAAATTAATAATGCAAAACAAAAATTATGTTTTCAATCAATACTTTGATTAAAATCAGATATTTTGTCTCAAGTCGATAAAATAACTATATATCATTTAGATCTAAGAAACCAATACCAAAATCAAACAACAAAAAATACATGAAACAAGTCAAGACACATTTGAATCAAAAACTGAAAAATATAACAAACGAAGCTTCAAATTTAGGTCAAAGTCACATGGAAAACTTCATAGAAGAGGTCTCAATTTTGTTTACTAGTTACGACATCAATTTTAGTATAATCAATATAAAATTATAGTTTTTTTATTAGAAAATAACATTACGATTTGTATTCATCGTCCCATATTTTATACTTATAATTATGCATATTAATTTTTTAAATACATTGTGACCTATGTGAGTTTTTTCACCATCAAGGGACAATTTTTTTTTTAATTACCAAGTGAGGGTAGTTTTTAAAAAAATTACCGTTTGGGGGTAAGTCAGATTCAGAAGTCGTACGACCTGACACAACTCATTTTTTTTACAATTTTTTTTTAAATTTGCACTTAGAAGTCATAAATGTAGTTACAACTTTAAAGTCGTAACTACATTTATGACTTCTAAGCTATGTTTTATTTTTTGTTTTTTGTTTTTTTATTGTAGAGCTAGTTTATGGTGAAGAAAACGAAAAAAACAAAAAAATAACCAAAAAAAAACATAACTTAGAAGTCATGAATGTAGTTACAACTTTAAAGTCGTAACTATATTTTATAACTTCTGAGTGCAAATTTTAAAAAAAAAAGTTGTGCAAGATGACACGATTCACCCCCAAAAGATAATTTTTTCAAAAACTACCTCCACTTGGTAATTAAAATTTTTTTTTGGCCCCTAATGGTGAAAAAACCGACCTATATGTTGTTATATTTAGATTATATAATCAATAAAATTATAACATAAAAGCTTACAAGACCCAAGAAACAACTCCATTCTAATATCAATAAATAATATAAGAGAGCAAAGTTATTAAAACCGGATCAGACCGACCAGTTGGACCGAGAACCAGTAGCATCACAGTCCAGTTCTGCTATTGAATCGGTCATGCAGTTAACCTGGTCAAACTCAGACAAAATCGGCCAAAACCGGCCCAAATTGGACAATTTTCAAATCCTGAACTGGGTTGTGTCACTTTAGCGGCGTTGATCGAAGAAGAAAAGAAGCAGAAGAGAAGAAGCTGGAAGAAGAAGCGGAATCAGAAGAGGAAGCACTGATCTAAAGCGGAAAAGAGGAAGAGAAAGTGAAGAAGGCAGCTGCACTGAAAAATCACAAAAATTTGCTTCAAATGAGGTTGTGGCAGCTGCACTGAAAAATCACAAAAGTTTGCTTCTATTTGCGGCAGCTGCCAACGTTAGGTATATATAGGTAGGGTTTTTAATTTGGGCCCAATCCACCAATTTATTTGCTACTTGCACCCCTTTTAATTCTTACTTTACTCATTTTGGCTCATTTTTTTTAATATATGGAATTATGTTTTAATTTAAGTAATTATTATTTACACTTTTTTTTTATTAATACGCTTTACTTATGTTATCAAATTTAATACTTTAATTGTTATTTTAAATATTTTATTATACTTTTTTTAATCAAATAATATTAGTTATATATTTATATATAATATAATTTTAAATTTTTTAATATAGATCGGGTCAAACCGAGTCAATTACTGACCCACCAGTTGGACCACTAATCCACTGACCCATTATCTTGACCGGATCAATGACAGAACCGGTTTTCACAACTTTGTAAGAGAGTATGTAAGTGTGCAATCACTAATTCAAATGAATAAAAGAAACCAATAAATAGCACAAAGCTTAATTATAAAATGACAAACATACAAAATAAAAGAAACTCCAAACCTCTAATCTCAATGATGGATCTAGACAATTGATTTAATACATGATCTTGTCATCTATCATTTTCAAAACAAATTGAAATTGTAACTTTTTTAGAACAAGTTTTAAGAAGAAGAAAAGTCATGTTAAGTCTCACTTAGGTAGCAATTTTAATCTCTATCCATATATTCATTAATACCTATATACTTATATCCCACCTATATGTCTCACTTTACTTATACACATGTTAATAATAATAATCAATAAAAAATTAATTAAAATAATTACACATATAATAAAAAATAAAAAAAATAAATTCATTCTTCAATAATTTAAACATAACATTAAAAATATATACACATATAATAAAAATAAATAAACATAACATTATTATTTAAACTCAAATCATAAATAAAAAAATTATAAAGATAATCATTTAATAATATAATGATTATTAAAATTAATATTGTAACTGTTTAATAAAAACTCTATCAGTTTTGGAGCACCAGAACATCGTGGGTCAGTTTTGGAGCAACCCCATCAGTTTTGCTGCTATCGACAGAAGATCTGGCACCGGCAAACACAGATCCAGTGCCATGGACGATAATGCTCCCAACGTTCTTCACTGGAGTTATCAGATATGTTGCATGTTCTGGTTGATCTAGGATTCATAGCTTGGGTTAAGAAAATCATTTTTTGTTTATGGATGGTTTTCTGATTGGGATGTGCAGAAGAATGAAGATGAGACAACTGCCATTCTGCCACACTTGGAGAAATGTATTCCCCAAATGCCACACCAATAAAACAATTTTAAAAAGTGCCACGGATAGTAATTCGCAGGGGCTAAAGGCGAACTAGGAAAGCTTAGTTGGCAGCCTGCTATTGGCCACCTAACTCGCTAGGACGTGCAGCGATTTCTGCTAGTGCCCAACCAAAAAAAGGGCAGGGCACATGTCATGCTGTAATTCACCTATGTGGATAGCGAATTAGGAGTGAAATTCGCTGATGTGGCTAGCGAATTTAACACGTGTCAGGTAAGTAGCTCGCTGACGTGGATAGCGAATTATCACGTGCCAGGTCCCTATTTTGCAACATGGTACAACGAATTTTGTGCTATATATACCCCCTACTACAACACTAGTGCTGTCAAAACGGGTCCAACCGGTGGGTCAGCCCGTTTTGTCCCGCAAAATTGGTGGGTTGGGTTACAAAAAAACTGGCTCACCAAGGCCCCAGGTCATTTGGACTCGGCTCACTTAACCCGCAACCCACCCGGGTTCAACCCGGGTGAGCCGGGTTGGCTCGCGGGTTGCACCAAAAAAAAAAGATAATGAAAAAAATGAAGATAATAAAAATGAAATTGATTTGTCGAACCATTATTCTAATACTCTTCCTAGACAAGTTAATATTGATGATTAAGATATGAGAATTTGACATTTGAGGAGTTAGATTGGTGTTTTACTATTTTAATATTGTTGAACATATTTATATTTGTTTGAGTTTCATGTACATTTAGTTTGAGGTTAAGTTCAATGCACTTTGTAATATTTAAATTTACTTAAATTGATTTAATTTACATTTTTCTACACTTATTTTGTGATTTTTTAATTTTTTTAATTTTTTTTTAAATTTAAAGTGAGTCAACCCACGAGCCAGCTCACAGGCCAACCTAGATAACCCACCAACCCGGGGTGGGTTGAGCCAGGTTGGCAAAAAACTGACCCACCACTAAATGAGCCAACCTGGCCCGACTCACTTTTTAGCCAACCCGTGGTGGGCCAACCCGGATGGGCCGGGTTGGCCCGTTTTGACAGCTCTATACAACACACATGCTGTGCTTTGTTAATTTCAATTGTAAAGCCATTTTCGTAAATGCTCTTGTATTTTTTAGTTTAATATTTCCAAAATGAGTGATGGTAGAAATGGTTTAATCACCATTGTATATTACAATGGGAGTAAATATGTTGGATCTAATGGTCAAGTTTTTAAAGGAGAAAGTAAAATGTTTCTCTTGTAGTGTAAGCAGAGTCCATTTGGATGGATCAGGGTCAATCACGCTTAATGGAGTCTCAGCCGGTGGGGTCGGTCGAACATCTTCATCGTGATCCATTCTTCTAATAAACGATCCTACAGAACAACTGTCTAACCAAAATAAAATATTCTATAAGTTATAATTTACAAAAATTAAAATGGAAAAAGTAGTAAAAAAAAATTAACACTACATATCTTCTAACTTAATGTTTTAAATCTCAAACCTAAATATTATTGAAAAAACTAAGACTACATAAATAATCAATATATTCAAAATTTAAAATACAAAATACTAAATTACAAAAATTAAAACGAAAAAAATAGTAAAAAAAAATTAACACAATATATCTTCTAACCTAATGTTTTAAATCTTGAATCTAAATATTATTAAAAACTAAGACTACATAAATAATCAATATATTCAAAATTTAAAATACAAAACAGAAAAAGTAGGGAAAATAAAAACTTACCAAATAGTATAAGAGCATCTCCAACGCGGAGTGCTCCAAGCGTTCCTTAATGTGAAAAATCGGTTCCGTCAAGAAA
>QARZ01039233.1:3143-17393 GCA_013407115.1 Glycine latifolia
GCAAAACAATAAATTATACAGTTTCAGTATATAGAATGGTGAAAAAATAGAGCTATTCAAGACATACATTGAACTGCAACGGCACCAGAAAGGGAGCAATTATACATACCCAATGTCATAATCTTGTTCCATTTGATTCTGAAGTTCTTCAGCATGTTGAAAAAATTAGGTTATTATAGAAATAGACCAGAGTTCCATATTTTTAGCCTTAGGTTTATTGGGACATACTGTCATACCAAATCTTCATCAATGTCAACATCATCCTCAAGGACTTCTAGTGGCTTGAAAAAATTGAAAAAACTTTCACAGCTTTCAGTTTTGGTAATTGGTTTAGCATTCTTTGAACCCTTCTTAGGCTTTTTCTTCAAAACCTTATGAGTGAGACATTATCCTAGGTACTGCAGTAACATTATCAAGTACAACATCCAATGTCATAAAAAATAGAAATTGATTTTATCCACAACAAAAAACTATTAATTATAATTTTTGTACAAAACCACCAAAATTATATTTCTGTACAAACCATGTGTGTTGTAATGCTGGTGGATGGATAGGAAAGTTTGTTCATATTTGGTTGGCTTGATATGCTTTTTTGTTCCACAATTTCATCTGTTTCCAGTTTGTAGGAAGGAATCATTAATTTGTGGTTGAAATCTAATAGATATAAAGACAACAAAATAAATAGAAATATTTAACAGATTTATAAAATGAAAAAAATACTTACCTACACGAGTCAGTTGTTAGCTCTATAGGTGACCACACTCCTTTTATCAACAGTTGTAGAGAAGCATTGCTGAGAAGTTTTGAAAAAAAAATACATTCAGTGTAGAAATATTTACCACATTTATAAAATGATTCATCTAGGGGTGGTTTTGTTCTTTTGGTTTTGCTGCAGGGGTCTAGTTGCCCAAAGTTTTGTTTAGGCTTTTTGTCAAATAGGTTAGGTGCAGAGGAGTTTTGATGGATAATATGGTTCTTATTTTAACACTCAACAACATGTGTTCCTGGTTATGAATCAATAATAGATATCAAATGAACAAATTAGAGAGATGAAGACAACAAACCTTATGGATGAGTTGCGACTGAAGTCTCAAATTTGGTTGTGTTCAACCCACACGATCCAAATGTGAACCGGAAGAGAAGAGAAGAAGAAACAAAGGAAGCTACAAAGAGAGGGAGAAGGAAGTGGTATAAGAGAAAGAGAACAAATTGGAATTTGATATTTGAAATTCAAATTCCATAACTTAGAAGGAAGCGTGTAAAGGAGAGAGGTAGTGTGTATATTGCTGGTGGATGCAGAGGAAAGGGCTGAGGGAGAGTTAGTTGGTCTGGATGCAGAGGCTGAGTGAGGTTCCTAAGCTGAGAGTGAGAGGATGACATGTGATTTCCTAAGCTAAGAGAGGCTCTGAGGTTGACAGCTGTTAACCAAAGCTGAGAGTGGCTAAGAGGATGACACATCATAAAAGCAAACCTTCTTTTATATCTATAAATAGATAGATTTATTTTTAATATATATGTTGATTTTGGTTATGCTTTTTTCCAACTATTTTCTTGGTGTAGTTGTTGTAGGTGATTTTTTTTTCCAACTTGACCCATTTATTTTTCAAATGTGTTTTTGTTTTTTGTCTGATTTCCAAAGTATAGAACCACACACCCCCTTTCAGTCCTTCACAAGTCACGATGAGCCTTTGGCTGCATATCCAAAGTGAATGACAAACCCTAATATCCAGAGTGCAATCTTATGCTGCATAAATTTCTCATAATATACCTGCATAAGTGTAGTTGTAAATGTAACGACCCGCCACGTCGCTACTATATCACTAACTCATACATCATGGCATAAACTCATTTTAATAAAAAGAACACCCCTTTGGTTACTTGTGAAAATGATAGTAAATTTTTGTGAGCATATAATGACCGTCATCATACAAAATACACATACTTGAAGATATTCATAAGACATCTCGAATACTTGTTTATACCCGTCAGACATAATTTAATTACAAGTACAAAGATTACATATCAAAATATACATCAAGTGGTTTACAAATAGAAAGAGAAAATAAAAGTTAGGGGTGTAATTAGCAAAACGAGGAGTGCATCCATTAAAACAAGGGGTACATCTAGCAAAGTGTAACTCCTGCCCAGGATCATGTCCATTGACACCCCGACAAAACACGGCGGCTCCAGCAACTCGGACTTCTCCCAAAAGCACCTAATGCTGCTCATCTGCTCACACGAACCCGGTTCGCGATCATCACAGGTACCAAATCACAAGGTACAATAACACAAATGTGAGTTCATCATATTAAATAACGACGATAAATACAACAGGAAAAAGGCACACAACCCGATCAAGAAGCAACACGGTTATCGGCTTACAATTGCAAACGTTCCAAGCATAACATACACGGACATCCACAATCATCTCATAGATCAGCTCATAAAATCTAGCATGATGCATGCTCCTGACTTAATTCTCATTATGCAATGTGGTACCATCCCGGAAATGGGTCATCCCAGTGGTCAGATGATGCTGTAGCTTGTCAGGGTCACTCTGTCGTGAATAGGAATCACCCCCCATGGTGATCAGCCAATGGGTATCAGAAGGAGTTCTCAACAGACGTGGCCCCCAGTACCTTTGTACCCTACAGCTAATCATCAACCCCATTTTCGCCATGCAAATGTTGTATGTCTCTCATGGGCATCATCACTGTATGGCCCGACGCAGGGATAACTCGTCCTGGCTAGGATCTTCATATCCTCCCATGTACATACATTCCACCCTAAACGAGGGTTGTCCCAACATGGGCTCATCAATGCACTGGTCGTGATCCTCACAAAGTTCACGACCCGGTCCCGACATCTCACGTCTATACATAGGATATCACCACGACACCATTAATGTATGACCCTCCAGGAATGAACTCTTCCTAGGTAGGATAATGCCATACACCCCGTGGGTATTTATGTATATCCGAACACGTTCATCATCTCAAGCCATCACATAGGCCGAGTTCAAAAGCTACCAATGCAATCACATACGTCACTCACAAACATATACAAACAAGCGGACCGGTGTGAAGTATAAGGTGTCCGGGTTGGCACTTAAACATATTATCTCAAGGTCAGGATCTGAACAAGATCGGATGAAGGCGGACAAAGTCGGTCTAGGCCGGTATAACTCGAACTAGGTCGGTAAGGGTCGGTCAGAGGAGTGAAGTTTTGGGTAAGAGAACGCAAGGATAGCAAAATGGACGAGGTCGGAAGAACTCAGTCGAGGTCGGTTGAGTTTGCTAAGGTTTTGCCAAGGGCGATCAATAGGCCCTTAGGTTTCTTGTAAAGTCCACAGAACGGGTTCTGCACTATGTAATCGATTGCATAAGCGTTGTAATCGATTACAACAAATAGCGCTTGTAAGACCCCAGGTTTGTATTTCGCCAACCTACACAAGAGTGCAAGGGAACCCGGTAGCTCATTTCCCGAGAGCAAACAAGCTTTGTCGAGTAAGGAACCTGGCAGTTTTCAAGGAAAAAGGGGTTTTGGACTTGGTAATTCTAAAGGAAACAGTCCATCCCGGGTAGGGAACTCGATATACCTTAGAAAAGGGGAAACAAGTTTCTAATAACTCTAAGGGAACAACCCCGGGTAGGTGACCCGGTCTACAGGCGTCCGCCATCAAGGATTAAGTTACGTTCTGCATGCATGCATACTACATAACCGGCTTAACCGGCCTACCCATCCCGGTAGCCGACATCTCATACACAAGGGTCCGATATGCATCCCTAACTTGGTCTATCCCTTCCCGGTACTCATCACCTTCACAAACACTTTCGCAAAGTGCCTTAGAAGTATTTCAGCATCAAAGTGCCAACTTCACACATGCACGGGAGTTCTTAAAGCATCTACTCCCCACAAGAACACCAAGCATCAACACAAAACACCATTTAACAAAATTAAGGCATAACACACCCCATTCATAAAAAGACATGGCTTATCTGGAAAATAACACACACAGGGACATGCAGTTATCATCACGGCTGGACTCCCTGGCCCCCAAACCGTGGTACCTAAAGCCGTTAAGAAACACGATAAACTCTCCTTACCTAACCAGAAGTTCGTCCACGAGCTTCACGGCGGTTTATTCCTAACTTCTGCTCTGACCACGATGTTCTTCTTGGCGTCAGGATTCCACAGCAGCTACGGTGGTTCTCATAGGTTGAAGGTAACAAGGAAAGGGGTCGAGAACGGGAGGTTTCTAGGTAAGTTGAGAGAGAGAAAAGAGCAAGGAAGAAGAAAAGGGAAAACACCCTCTGCTGCGCACTTCACTTCTTATAACATGGCTGACCACGCATGCCCTCTTAGCGTGCATGGCCAGCAACCACAGAACAACAGAGTTGACTTATGTCCAATACCCATCAAGTACACATACCAAGACAAAAGTACTTAGGACAGCAATAATACAATAAAACATACACCATAACATATAATTAACATAAAACACATACATCAAGCATTCGCTAAGCAATTTGTAATCCGGGTCATTACAGTAAATGTTGCAGAATCCTTAGTCCTTACTACATAAATGTTGCATCATGTGCTAGATTTTTAGAATAATCAGGTCCCACTAACAATTGGAAAAGTGAGAAAAGGAGAAAAACAAACAAGAATATGAGTCCATCAATAGATCCATAATGTCCTGTTTTGGTAGTGAAGCGCATCTTTTCTTTTTAATCGTTTGTTAAACAACTTTATAAAATTCTCGTAAAGGGTTTGGTTTGTTTATGTACTTGGTCTATGTAACAAATCACATTCAAAAAAATCCAAGAGGTTCATGCACATTATTCAGATATGATGTTGTAGAAATCCAGCAAAATTAAGTAGGACCAACTTTTCAATGTTTTAGGGGAAAAAATTTGTTCAGTAAATTAAAAGTAATCATGGGGAATCTTGCTAATTACACATGCCAAATGGGAAACCTATGATTTGTTCATAGCCTCAGATGTTCTGATATAAGCTATTATTCTAAAACGATATAGGCAATGTTGTTGATTATACTTAAGTATACTGTGTTTTGTCATTGTCTTCTTATTCTTTCTAATAGTAGTATTTGGATGGAGATGGCCACTTTGGAATGGTGATTTGAATCTGATGATAGCATTCCAACTACTGCACCTGTTACATCAAGCTGAATGTAAAATATCTATGTGCTTATGCTGTTAAAACTATTCTTATCAGTAGAGTTGTGGTTAACTGAAGTTTGTTTTTTATTGAATGGAAAATGACAAATTTGAATGCCCTTTCTTTGTTATCTCTTGTAAAGTTGAAGCAAACTTGAGAAGAACATAATGGATTGAAGAGAATTATCAATCAGAGAACAAATATAAAAGGAATAAAATGTTGTGATTCCTAATTAAACTTTAGTGTTTCTAGCATTATAATTGGTAGTTAAAACTCTCAGTTTCCCTAGCCTTGCCTTTAGATTTCACATTTTAGTTGTGTTAGACCATGAACTTAAGAAAAAATTAGCTATCACTCTAATGGAACAACCTTCTTTCTTTATTATTCTTGGAACATAAAACTCTGATAATTGGTCGTAAACCAAACTGGTTTTGAACCAAAAACAAACTATTTTTGAAAAGGGAAAGGAAATCCAATCCACATAATTGGATAATAAATGGATTTGGTTTGGTTTTATGCCAATCTTGCCCATGCACAACTAGGCAGGTTCTTAATAGTATGTGCTTGCTACACTTTAATAAATAAGGAAGTAACAATGGCTGGTCCTTCCTTATCTATTAAAACTCTTTGAATATGGCCCCCTAATATTAATAACGAGTTGCAGTACACTTATATTAAGCTGTGATTTTGTTTAGTTTAAAGGAATGGCTTTCAGTTAATTCTTATGGTCTTTGAATATGATTCCACATAGCTAGTTCCTATTGTTTATATTATTATATCTGAACCTTCAAAATGTAGTTTTATATTATTATATTATTAGTTTTATATTATTATATTATTACGTAATTAGTCTTTTCGTCCCATTTTTCAATAACAAAAATTATATTATTTTCTATTTTTTTAATTTTAATCAAATAGTAGGGGTGGGGCGGGGCGGGGAAACCCCGACCCCCAACGGGGGCAGGGATGTGTATGGTTTTTAAACCTCGACGGGGATGGGGGTGGGGCGGGGGATGGGAAATGTAATACCCATCCCCGTCCCGCCCCGTTGCCATGCCTAGGTGGAGCGCATGTTTATAATTGAGGAAAAATTGAGAATTTAGATGAGGTGGTGTTGAGATAGACTAAGGTTAAAATATATAGTTGAACCTAAAGGAATGTATTAAAAACTTGCTATATATTTGGTTTAACATGAGCAACAACATCATAGCTGGTAGGGACGGTATGGGATTAAGTAGCTATATGAAATAATTCATACAAAGTGAGTATTTTTTTTATATCTATGACAATTACTACTATTCTTCTCTGACAATGAAACTGCACAATTTATGGACTAACTCTTGTTCTTATGTCTTAAACGTTAGTTTAAATAAGGTGGTTTTTTTAGGGAAAGATTGTGGATGAAAAAACACGTCCTCTTTAAACTTTCACATAGATAATCTAAAATTTTGTAGAAATAACAAATGTCCTTATCTTACACTAATGCATTATGGGTTTGAGTTAAAACAATAAAACACCAAGCTATATGAATCTCCTAATTTGTTATTCATGTGCAGCACCTGCTGAAAGGCTGCAGGCTCTCATTTTAGCCAAGTCTATGGTTTCCATGTATGGAGAAGATTGGTTGATTAGCCAAGTAAGCACAAATGATGCACAAGATCCAACTCCAGTTGACATGTAAGTTGTGCTTATTAATGTTAACTTTTAAGTAATCTACATGTGTTCTTATTGCTTTGTTTTCTCACCTCTTCCCATTTAGGTGCCTGTTGCTTGTCTTGGAGCACTCAAGGGTTGAAATTGCTATTCTTGTGAATGAGTTGGCGTACTTAAAATATGAAGCACCTCAGGATACTTCAACCACTGTTGAAGCAATTTTTTGAAGCGACAAAATGTGGCTGTTGCTTACTCCTTGGTTGAGAGGATAGTAAAATTAATATCAAATGTTGAAGGAAATGATGGTATATTCAAATACACTCAACTCACGTCACCTTTAAACTCTATTTTTCCATTTTTATGAAAAATGTAGTAACATTGAAAATGATTCTTCTACTCAAATTCAGTCCACTTGGCCTTCAATTATGATCATACTGTTGAAACTATAGGGACTTAGGCAAACGAAAAAGAGATAAAGCGACTACATTGATGTGATATGATATTATGAAATATTTTCTATTTTTTGGCTACAAACAACCATTTTATTTTTTTTTATATTTTTAAAAAAGATAAATTTGGGCAGGAGAGGTTATTCTCAAATATTATATCCATTATCTAGGGATGATTAATATCATTGGTTTTTGGTTGACTAGTGTTTTTCAGTAGCTGTTTTGGAACATATATGGGTGAGAATATGAATTCATGGATTTGAAGTACTTTTCAAATGATAGTATGAGATTTCCACAATAGTGCAATTTTTAGTTATGCTGGTTTAGTTGTCTATACTCCTTTCTCTTATATCAAACAATCATTGTCAACTACTCAACTGTCAACTATGTGAACACATTTTGAAACTGTTGATGATACTGTTGGGAGAGGAGTGCTAGTGATAACGACTGTCGAATCGCTACAAAACAAATAAAACTACACTAATTATGTAGCACAAGATTAACCTAGGTTGACTCAGAGACATAATCAATTTGGTTTGAACTTCAATTCACTCATAAACAATAGGGGGATTTTAATCGAACAGTTTCTAGGCAATGAATAAAAATTGCAGAAACACAAACAAGAATTGAAGAAAAATGCAGAAACTAACAAAATTGATAAAATGTGTTGTAAAATAGATTCAAGAATATCAATCTAATTCACCAAATCAAGCAATGAAAATTATCATAGTTTTCATATAATGATCATATTATGAAGGTTCATTCCATATCATTAGAAGCAGTTCAATCGAATTAACTCCTAAATCAATTGAAATCACAAATCGGATTGAAATATCATCCAACCAATCTATGATTAAAATTCAAAATTAGGAAATAAATCTATAACCTAAATTGTTTTCAATCCTAAACATATTTATAATCATGAAAATTGAAAAGAAGATTGAAGGAGAAGATGAACATTCACACAGAAATTAAAATACCAAACCAAAACTCAAATTCTTCTTGCTTGGACTGGATCCTTAGATTGATTGATTGTTTAGCCTTCCATGATCATCATCAATGTAAAAGCCAAAAAATTTGTAAGAGAAAAATAAAAGAACAGAGATGAAAGGAAGAAGAAAAATAAAGAACAATGAAGAACAGTTGAAAAAAAAAGAGAAAGAACTTTTTAATTTTGAAAACTTCTAACATAGAATACAAAAACTGTTTTTGCTAAAAAGTAAAGTCCTTTCCGCTAACTAATTACACTAATTTATAGTGACTGAGTCAGTAGGAAAGAATGAGCCATGATTAGGCCCATCTAATCTAACTAATTACTAATTACACAAATTCACAACCAAAAACTTAAGTGCAGAGGTTCTAACTTCCAAGCCTCAAATGACCCTTAAAATGAACGAATTGGCCTTGGCTTATCTCTGACAAAATTGTATATTTTTTCCTTATCTTTCTAGGAACTACTCAAATGAGCTATTTGGAGTTTTATAGACCTCTCTAGGTCCTACGCAATGAAGATAGGTCAAGTGAGCATAAAATCCAAAGATAAGCAACAATTAGCAATTAAGCCCACTTGTTTGCCTAAGACAAGAACCGAGTTAGAATGAGAAAATAAAAGTCTAAGAGAAGTAAAATAAGCTAATATGAATAGAAAAATATTAAACTAAAAACATTCAATCAGCTAGCAACACACTCCTCCATACACACTCTCTCTTATTGGTTAAAACAATAAAATGTATTGAAAGCTACAAAATAAGGAGAGTCATTAAATAAGATGTGGGACCCGCTGAATTTTGTGATTTCCAATAAATTTCAACCAATGAGAAAGAGTGTGTTAGAGAGTGTGACTCCTATTGGAAACTTGTCTTTGTGGGTAAGTTCTTATGAATTGGGTATAATGCTTCTACATCATACTCTTTCTTTTATAGGAAACCTCCTTGATGAAGGCACATTGACAAAGCTGATTCACCAACTAAATGAGACAATTGTTGTTGTACTAGAGTATTTAGAAGATGCAAAGGTAATTCTGATTATTAATTGTTTAATCAAAGTTTAAGTTTTTAACGTTTAGTATTGCTAAGAATCATTGTTGGTGTCAAGAGTTAGGATTAGGTTACTGGGAATGTATAGCCTGACTCATATGTCACTGCATCTTGCTGCACTCATATCCTAATAGTATATACAAGGGAACTGTGGTATACAATTCATTCCATTGCAGTATTTTTTTTCCTACTCTCTTTACCCTGTTTATATAAACATATGGTAGCAAAGTATAATGGTGAAATTGTACAGGAACATGGGCAAAAGAAAGGAGATGATTTACTTGCTTCAGTGCGAATTATTGGAAGGTATGATGCTTTACTGTTGCTCCCTTTGCATTATTTGCATTGCACTTGATGGATTAGTGCAAGGTGATGTGTGACATTTCTTTGATCCATTGAATGATTTATTTCTATTCATATGTGGAATAGTGAAAGACATTTTTCATCTTTCAAATATTGATGTGGCATTTGTTGTATGGAAGTTTTAACAATGATAGACCATTTTAACATGTATATTATTCATGCTTTGACTAAAATTATGTTATACCAACGACATGTTCTATCAGGAAGAGACATGGCTATTTGATTTATTTTTTAAAAGATAATTGGAAATTGCATAGAGCATCTTAAGATAATTTAGATGGATGTTTTTTTAATTTTCAGCCTCATCCTCCAAAAGGAGGTACTTTTGTTCAAGGACCAACTATTCTAGAAGCAGGCGCAGGTCTGACAGTGGTTATAGTTAATACACCCTTCACTGAGTATAACTTTTGCTTGAAGTGTACACCTTGATAGCACATCAAAGATTGGAGGGTCACAAGTCATGAAAAGATTTTCTTTGAACTTATATTTTTTTTCTTTCAACTTCTTCGTATCTATCATTGGGTTCATCTACCACTAACCCCATTTAATTTGGGTTAAAGGTGTTGTTGATGATATTTATGTTATATTGTTTTGTGATAGCATTCTCATATATTTGATGCATAAAAATATGGTAGGAGGTTTGAAACTTGGTTGAGTTTTTATCCTTTATTTTTTTATAAATAAATACTTTCCAAATCTTTAAGTTTAAACTTAGAGAGGAACGATTATGAATTTTTTTCAACATGTTTGTTTCAGCTATCTTGCAGAAGCACCTGTAGCATGCAAGGAGAAGGTTCAATATCTTTTAGGGTATATGCTTTCTATTGAAGGTGAAGATGAACAAAGGTAGAGGATTATTGCTAAAATATTCTCTTTTTTGTGTGTGTGTATGTGTGGTGAGGGGGTGGTATTTTGGAGTATGAGTAGCTTTTGCTTAATTTACTTCTATGTTACATGCCCTTCTATATTGTGTGCTTTTTGCTACCTATGTTGTCTCAAATTACTGTGGAGATTGAAGGATGCAAAGCTTTGGCTTCATGTAAAGGACTTGAGACAGTAAGTTATTTCTGGTTCCAATGCTTATTTTATTTATTTTACATTCTTCATTTCTCCTCCCTTTTTTTTCCTGCTATTTTCTTATAAAGGTGGATCTGTACGTGTAAATCACAAGATTCTAATGATTGGTGTATAGTTTAGTTTAATATTGTAGCCTTCTTTTACATTTGTTGCAATGGCATCATTCAATAACATTATTAACAAAACAGTTTTTTTGTTTGGCTAAATATATTGGATATATTTGTAGGTTTTAGATTGCTTCAGTAAATTAGTTGAGTCACATGCTTTTTTGGTTGAGGATAATGGTTGCATCTTTATGGTGTGTGATACAATAATGAATCTTTTATTAAAGGTGAGTTTCTTATCATAAATCAGCCTTATTATTCTACATTGGTTTTGGTTGTGCAAAATCTTGACATAAGTTGCACCTTTTTTACCCTAGAAAGACATCGTTCAGATAATGTTGGATGTATAAGCTATTGTTGATCTTCTTAAAGCGTTGGCTCATTGGTTGACTTCTCTTGGACTTTTATTTTCTCATTCTAATTCAGTTTTTGTCTTAGACAAACAAGTGGGCTTAATTGATAATTGTTGCTTATTTTCGGAGTTTTTGCTTACTTGACCTATCTTCCTTGCGCAGGACCTAGAGAGCTCTACAAAACTCCAAATGATGCATATGAGTAGTACCTGGAAAGATAAGGAAAAGATATACAATTTTGTCAGAGATAAGCCGAGGCCAATTCTATCATTTTGAGGGTCATTTTAGGCTTGGAAGTCAGAACTACTGCACTTGAATTTTGGGCTGCGAAATTGGTGTAATTAGTAATTAGTTAGATTAGTTGGGCTTAATTATGGCCCATCTTTTCCTACTGACTCAGTCACTATATTTTAGTGATTTTAGTTATTTGGATGGACACACTTTATTTTTGCAAAAACACATTTTGTAGTGACTTTTAGAAGTTTTTAGAATTAAAACTCTTTCTCTTATTTTCTCTCAACTGTTCTTCACTGTTCTTCATTTTCATTTTTGTTCTTCCATTTTCTTGCACTAATTTTATGGGGCTTTCATTGATGATGATCATGGAAGGCTAAACAATCAATCAATCCAAGGATCCAAGCCCAAGTAAGGAGAATTTGAGTTCTGGTTTGGTATTTCAAATTCTGTGTGAATGTTCACTTTCTTCTTCAATATTCTATTCGATTTTCATGATTATGAATTTTTTTTAGGATTGAAAGCGGATTAGGTTATGGATTAATTTCCTAATTTCAAATTTTAATAACAGATTATTTGGATGATATTTCAATTAGGTATGTGGTTTCAATTAATTTAGAGGTTAATTCGATTGAACTACTTCTAATGAAATTGAATGAACTTTCACAACAAAATCATTATCTGAGAACTATGATAATTCATATTGCTTGGTTTGGTGAATTGGATTGATGCTTTTTAATCTGTTTTAGAATACCTTTTATCAATTCTGTTTGTTTCTATTTAGTTACGTTTTTCTACAATTTTTATTCACGCTTGCAAACTGTTTGATAAAAATCCCCCCATTATTTACTAGTGAATTGAAGTTGGAACCATATTGATTGTGTCTCTAGGTCGACCTAGGTTACTCCTGTGCTACAGAATTAGCGTAGTTTAATTGTTGTGAAGCAATACGACATCGGTTATCATTGGTCAAGTAAAATACTTGTTAGCAGCCATTAAAATGAGTGTTTTTATTGTGCTCCATTATGTGATCATATTCCTTTCTTTTTCATCTACTTGTTTGCATATGCATGTTTAAAAAATGACACGTGCTCTTGTGCCACTGTATTAGCATGTATCTATAAAAGCAAAGTGGTTTCCGTGTCATGTTGGACTACCTTAGTACATGGTAGTTTAGATTTCAGTTTAGCTTTTGATGTAAATGTGCGAGAAATATCATTAGGGTCCAAGTTGTGTACAAAATGCAGACGAACATCATCCATGAGAATTTAAACTGAGTTGTGAGAGAATGTGAAGTTTTGTCCAGAGATACAGTAACTATTTGAGTTCTTTGTTGTCAAGGCAAAACCAAGCAGAGATTTGCTTTTAAGATGACATAGCTAGGGGTGTAATCTAGTTGGTTTGGGTTTTTTTGGGGCAATTGAAACCGAATCAACCCAATGAAATTTGGTTGGTTTGGATTTTGTTATGGGATTAATGTGTAAATTTTTTAATAAAATAATATTCATTAATAAATGTATAAAAAAATTCAAGAATATTACTAAAAATAGAAAAAATCATATATATGGAGTTCAGGCAAATTAAAAAAAATTCAATCAGAGCCTCAACCCAACATAGATCGGGGTTAACATTTTAAGAATATTAAAAATATATAAAAAATCATACATATGGAGTTGAGGCAGATTCATAAAAGTTCAATTTGAGCCTAAGACATAGATCGGGGTCGACATTTTTTTAAACTGAACTGAACTGACTAACCAATCCAAACTGAATTTTCATTGTTGGGGTTTGATTGACCAGTTTCATGACTTAGACTTTCTTACACTCAGCAATATTTAATCTTGCGTTGTTTAATATTTTATCTTTGTTTCCTTTTGGGTGATATGGAATGAAGAAGGACTGAAACTCAATGTCAAAACTAGTATTGTCACTAATGAGTGAGAGTGAAGATACTTTTTGACAATTACATTGCACAAAGAGAAAAAGGCACAAAATTGAGTCTTGAAAAGTGAAAGCAAATATGGGAATTGTTCAATCGTGCGAAGATACTATAATCAGATCTCAAAAGGAAATAGAGAAGTAATCTTCCTCATATTCTTCAAAATTGGGATTTGGAAAAACCTTCATCTTTTCTTAGTGTTTCATGTGACTGTGCTTGGTCTAGTGTTTATCATGTGTGATTAGGTCCCATGAAAAAATTATGAGTTTTAAAATTGGAAAAATCCTTGTAGATGGGATTAAATTAAATGCTTATGCATGCCTAGAAGCATTTAATTTAACCATGGAGGTTTTATGAATGTTGCTGACTGATCCTTGTACTGTTGATCTTAACATTAATTCTTAATGTGTATTTGCTTATTACTTTTTATATTGAATTGACTGTATGGATTAAAACATGTATCTTAACTTAGTTATTGAAACATTCCTTGTAGAAAATACTGATGAAATGTCAAGTATGATGATGGCTTCAATCATTTGTGCACTAATATTTGATTATACATTGGCTCTCTTAAATCATCCAGATTTCGACTATAGAACTCTTAGCAATCTTTATCTTCACATTGCAAGATGTTTGGCATCATCAGAATAGGTGAATTATAAATTCCCTTTCATTACTAATTTGTAAGCAATTTGTGAAATAAATTTGGTTATAGTTGTTTTGTTGATTCGGAATATACCTATGCAGTTGCACAATATTTGTAGGAATCAGCCATAAATAATTAGTTTTAGCTTCAATAGTATCCCTTCTCCTATTTATAAAAGTAATATTTCTTAAAATAATTTATTTGTTATCTCCCTT
>QARZ01039236.1:5781-23943 GCA_013407115.1 Glycine latifolia
TATAGTCTTACGCAAACATGCATGAAATATTGCCATGTATCTTGCGCTGGGTACTACATATCGTACTGTATGTAGCATCAGATTCTGTTTCTCCAAAGCCTCGTACTGGACTTGGAAACAGTAATCCATCTATCTTATTACATCAATATTCATCCATAATATAATCAAATCCATAAGTGAAACACATATACCTTATGGAAAAATATTTTCATCATATCATCATATGGATTATAAATATGGTTACACCACCATATTTTAATCAAGTAAGATTATTACCATCTTTTATGCATAACCAGAGAATAGTTTTAACTATAGAAAAATTATGTTAGTAATCTAACTAATGATCCTCAATATAAATAATATCTAATTCCCTTGAAACCTTCACAAGAAAAGATTCAAACCTAGTATGAAATCTTGATTCTTCTTTCACTTACTTCCTCACTAATTAATCCTCAAAAGTGAATCATTCAATAGTTAAACCATTAAACTACATACCTATTCAACCTCCACTTCTAAATTTAAATCAAAATAGTTTCATAAAAATATCAACAGACAGTCCAAAATATTATTAAAATCACCTTCAAAAGTTCATCAAATGGGCTTCCATACATCACTAATATTGATAGATATAAATCATCACCTATCTTATGGCTTAAATTAACATATTCTCATTAAAGAATAACCTTCAAACATCACGAAATTCAAGCCTAAATAATAACCATAATTCAGCCTACTAAAGCATGTAAATTAATCCAAACCATGGCTTAACTAGAGATTTAAGCTTTGCCTACCTCAAGTGAGTTTGAGTCTTGAATTTGAATGGATAAATGGCTTCCTTCCTTCCTTCCTTTCTTGGGAAATTCTCTTAGAGATGAAGCCTTGATATCCTTCTACTAAACTTGACAAGAACTCTTCCTAAGGTTGCTAGGTTTCTCACGAAAATTTTCTCAAAGAGATGGGTTTGCTTTTCTTTCTTGATTCAAGTTTTAAAAGAGAAAGATGAAATGAAATGAAGGTGATATGAGGGGAGAGGGAGCACGAAATTGAGGTAGAGGAAGTGCCTTGAGAATGGTTTGCACCAAAGGTTCCCCCCCTCCCTTTATATAGTGTTTAGAAAATATAACTTTTTCTTAAAAATCTTCCAAGTTGATTTTGTGCCATACAAGTGTCCTAACACTTGTCTTGGTCATAATGAATGCCTTTCCAAGTGTCCACCTAGTTGGCATGCCTTTACAAGTGTCCCTACATGTGTCCAATTTCATGAAGCTTCTCTTTGCTTCATCAAAGTTCATGTGAAGGCTAGATGGAGGTGGAGAAATCTTGGCTTGATTTTTATGTTATCTTGCATCCATGCCATACAAGTGTCATACCACTTGTTTCTATCATGTGGCTTGCTTTCTAAGTGGCTTATCATGAAGTTTCTTGCCTCTTCTACACCCTTCTTCACGTGCTCTTCATACCTAGGGGTGGGAACATAAAATTTTCTTCCTTTTATGCCATACAAATGTCCTTCCACTTTTTATCACAAAACCTGTTTTAGTAAAAGCCTTATTCTGGATTCGTTAACCGTTGGATCTCCTTAAAATTTTAAAGGTACACTAATATCCCACATATGTAACTTTTGACCGTTGGGATTGATGAAATAATCTCTAGAGCTTTCCACGTGATCTACCAAAGTAGACAAGAGAAGATTTTTCTTCTTATCTTGTTTTTGATTGGCCTATACTTCTGCTGATTATCAAAAATTACTAAACCATTTTATTAAATTGGTTTATATATTCTATAATTAAGAGAAAATTCCTTAGATTATATGTATCATCTTTCCATGTTTTTCTTATGCTTGAATTTTCTTAAATAAAGTCTCAAAGTTGTTATCTTGAAAAATTCCTAGAAATTTTATTCTAAAGTTTTGTGTCTCAAAATATTTTGATACTTAGTTAGCTAAGTGTATGCTATAATTCCATTAGGTTTCTACAAAATTTTTAAAGTTATTTGAGCATTTTTGTCCTAGGGGCATATTGGTCATTTTTCAAAAATATACAAGGGTATTTTTGTAATTTTATCCTAAGGGTATTCTAGTAATTTCTACTTCATGGAAAGAGTGATTTAGTCATTTATCTTCAAATATACTTGTATCCAAATTATCATCACATTTCCACAAGTGTTTAATAAAATTTTTAGGATGTTACAATGGCATAGAAGAGTTAGTCATATAAACATGCATCATATGAATAAACTTGTGAAAAATGATTTGGTCATAGGTTTACCTAAGCTTAAGTTTGAGAAGGATAGAATATGTGAAGCTTGTCAAAAAGGGAAACAAACAAATAATTCTTTTCAAAGCAAAAATGTTGTTTCTACCTCTAGACCTCTTGAGTTGCTTCATATGAATTTATTTGGTCCTTCAAGAACCATGAGCTTAGGAGGAAATTTCTATGGGCTTGTCATTGTAGATGATTACTCAAGATACACATGGACTTTGTTTATAAGATCCAAGAGTGATGCATTCACAACTTTTAGAAAATTGGCCAAGATCATACAAAATGAAAAAGCTTGCAATATTGTTTCAATTATAAGTGATCATGGAGGAGAATTCCAAAATGAATACTTTGAAAAGTTTTGTGAAGAGTTTGGAATTAATCACAATTTTTCAGCTCCAAGAACACCCCAACAAAATGGTGTTGTGGAGAGGAAAAACAGATCTCTTGAGGAAAGAGTAAGAACTCTTCTAAATGAAACAAACTTGCCTAAGCATTTTTGGGCTGATGCTGTAAGTACAGTTTGCTATACTTTGAATAGAATTCTAATAAGGCCTATTTTGAAGAAAACCCCTTATGAACTATACAAAGGAAGGAAACCAAACATATCTCATTTGAGAGCATTTGGCTGCAAGTGTTTTGTATTAAATAATGGTAAAGATTCTCTTGGCAAATTTGATTCTAAAGCTGATGAAGCTATTTTTCTTATTTACTCTTTACAAAAGTAAAGGTTATAGAATCTTTAATAAAAGAACATTGTGTGTTGAGGAATCTGTCCATGTAATTTGTGATGAATCTAACCCTTCCAAAGAGAATTTGGAGTGTGATGATGATGCAGGCCAAAAGAAAGAATTCTTGCAAATAGATGATCTGAATGATAAAGGAAAGGCTGAACCAAATGATGTAGTGGAACATTCTACACCTTTACAAAAGCACAAAGATTGGAGGACAATAAAAGATCTTTCTCTTGACAATATAATAGGGGAAGTATCCAAGGGAGTTTCTACAAGATCCTCTTTAAGAAATCTTTATTGTACCATGGTTTTTGTTTCACAGATTGAACCAAAGAGTATTGATCAAGCTTTGCTAGATGAACATTGGTTAATGGCTATGCATGATGAGTTAAACCAATTTAAAAGAAATGAAGTTTGGGAGTTAGTCCCGAGAACATCAACTCATAAACCTATTGGCACAAAATGGGTTTTTAGAAACAAGTTGGATGAAAGTGGTATCATAGTAAGGAATAAGGCTAGATTGGTTGCTAAGGGATACAACCAAGAGGAAGACATAGACTATGATGAAACTTATGCTCCAGTAGCCAGATTAGAAGCCATTAGGTTATTGCTTGTATATGCATGTTTGATGAATTTCAAATTGTTTCAAATGGATGTCAAAAGTGCTTTTTTTAATGGTTACATTGAAGAAGAAATTTATGTAGACCAGCCCCCTGGATTTGTTGATCATAAACATCCTAACCATGTTTTCAAATTAAGAAAAACTTTGTATGGTTTGAAACAAGCACCAAGATCTTGGTATGAAAGGTTAAGTAAATTTCTGGTTGAACAATCTTTCATAAGAGGTCAAGTTGATAAAACCTTGTTCATCAAGAAAAGAGGAAATGATATATTACTGGTTCAAATCTATGTATATGACATAATTTTTGGTTCAACTAATCAATCAATGTGCAGAGAATTTTCAGCATCAATGCAGGGTGAATTTGAGATGTCAATGATGGGGGAACTCACATTCTTTCTAGGACTACAAGTCAAGCAATTAAAGAATGGTACTTTCCTTAGTCAAGCCAAGTACTGTCAAGAGATGATCAAGAAGTTTGAAATGGAGAATTGCAAGGATGCTGCAACACCAATGGCAACTTCTACTTATCTTGACACAGATGACAAGGGCAAAAGTGTTGATGAGTCTAAATACAGAGGAATGATTGGATCCTTGTTATACTTAACTGCTAGTAAGCCTGATATAATGTTGAGTGTTTGCTTGTGTGCTAGATATCAAGCAAATCCCAAGGAATCTCATCTAACTGCAGTCAAGACGATCCTCAAGTATCTCAAGTCTACACCAAGAGTAGGACTTTGGTATCCAAAAGGTACACCTATTAGCTTGATTGGATACTCTGATTCTGACTTTGCAGGGTGCAAATTGGATAAAAAGAGCACAAGTGGAACATGTCACATGTTAGGAAGCTCATTAATTTCTTGGCACTGCAAGAAGCAATCATGTGTTGCATTATCCACTGTTGTGTGATAATACAAGTGCCATCAACATATCCAAAAATCCTATCATGCACTCAAGGACAAAGCACATTGAAATCAGACATCATTTTATCAGAGACAATATCCAAAAGGGTAACATCAAAATTGAATTTGTTGAAACCAACTTTCAATTAGCTGATATTTTCACTAACCCTTTGGACAGAGATAAGAACTACACTCTTAGAAACATGCTAGGGATACTAGATGAATCTAGTGTGTGTTAGCATGATATGTATATGCTCATGGACATGAAATTGCATCATTGATTGGCCTTTAATCTCAAAATCATACAAGGTTGATATTTGCTGCATAATCACTGTTCATTCTGATAATTCTATTGTAATAATCGATTAAGGCACGAATTAATCGATTAAATGAACTTGAAATGTTGTTTAGAATGATATCTGCACTTATGTAATTGATTACAGTAACAAGATAATCGATTATTCTTCAAGAGAAATTTTTCCAGAAAATGAAACTTACTGGAATAATCGATTACGCCATCGAAATAATCGATTACATAAGCCTAAAATCCTTTTATAAAATTCAAACTCACTGGAATAATCGATTACAGTGAATGGTAATCGATTATATTGTATGCATAGTGTCTGAAAATTCGAATTCTCACTGTAATAATCAATTACTTGTCGAAATAATTGATTATTGCCTCTGCTAGAACTGATTCTGCTTATGAAATAATCGATTACATAAGCATATAATCGATTATCCATGGAGTTACTGCAGAATCTGCAGTTTTATCTTGGAAATTGTAACTGCCTAACTGCCCCAAAATTTCAATTTTGAATCAAATGTGCTTTTATTTTAGTGGGTTAATTCGTATCAACTATTACACTTTTTCAAATTTCAATCTTGGAGCCAAAATCTTCTATATAAACAGCCTATGTTGAATGGAATAATACACAACACTCTCATCTTCTATCTTAAGCCTTGTTGTTCCTTACCTAAGTCTTGAACCTCTGTCCTTATAGCTTTTCCTCTCTTAGCCATTATGTCTGCCCCTAAGAGATCCAAATCAACTAAGAGAAAGGTTGAAGCTTCTAATCCAGCAGTTAGTAGATTAGACCACTGGTTTTCAAATGAGAGAGAGAAAATGACTTACCTCCAATTCAATGCAATCAAACTGATATGTTCTCCAAAACACCTTGACCTTGGTTGGTTCAGTAGGGAAGGCTTTCAATTCCCAGCCATGTTTGAAGCCCAAGGTTTGAAGAAATTTGTGGAGATGAAGGGTACTTTTTACCCTAAACTAGTGAAGGTGTTTTACACCTGCTCTAAGTTTTCTATGGAGGGGACAATCTTGTCTCAAGTGAATGGGGTAGCCATGGAGATTACTCCTGAAATTTGGCAGGAAGTTGCTGGTATTTCCTTTAATGGAGAAAGGAAATTTGAGGAAGAAGCTGAAGGATACAATAAGGTGGAAACCTACAGAGGAATGCTACTTGATCCTCAAATGAGGCTAAAGTTAAGGCTCAGTATAGGTCCTATGAATCATGAGGACAGACTCCTTCACTACATCATCACCTACATCCTAACTCCTAGGTCCACAAACCATGCTCAAGCTACTGATGATGATCTTCAGATTGTTTATGGTCTGAAAAATGGAATTTAGATGAATTGGATTCTCATAATTCAGGAGATAATGCTTAAGTCCAAAAGATTGATGAACTATCCTTTTCCATATGCTGTCCTGATTTCCAGATTCATTGATTACTTCAAGGTTGATGTAACTAATGAGGTTGTTGATAACACTGACTCCAGCAATAGCCTCATCAAGGAGAAGCATCTGACCAAGCTTGGAATGGTCAAAACTCCTTATAGAGGGCAGATGGCAAGGCAACAATTGCTACCAGCTGAAGGTGAAGAAGAAGAAGCTGATGCAGAAGAAGGAGAAGAGGGTAAAGGTTCTTCTCAACCTTCCTACAGTCCTTTTGAGTCTCTAATGATTCAAAAGATGGATGCACTGTTATCTCTTCATCATGAACATAGAGCTAAGACAAATTCATCCATGGAAGAGATGAAGTCTAGATTAGAGAACATAGAAGCTAGGCTTGTATTGGATGATATGGATAAATAAGCTTAGATTGCTTAGGGTGCTTCTGTTTGTCTCTATTGTTGCTATTTCATTATGCTCTTATTGTCTTCTGTTGCTTTGCTTGATGGTTGTTTAAGTATTTTAATTTTCAGGTTGATTAATGTATTGGTTGAATTATCCTTAATCCAAGTATTTCTTATTCTCTCTTTTCATTCCCCTATTTTTTTATAATCATTTTTTGACTTTGATAAGCCAAATAGGGGGAGAAACATCTGTAATTTAGGGGGAGTAATGATTGAAATATTGTATGTTTTAAGAAGGGAAAATGTTAAATAACATGAATGTTGCATGAATGCTTTTAACTGTAAAAGAATCTACCCAAGTCAGGGGGAGCATGTTTTTTAAATGATGGATGCTAATACTTGATCTTGCAAAAGCTGACTTAGATTTCAGGAATCAGTTATCCCTCTAAAGCAATCAAAAGAATAGACAAATGAACAATTGATTTGGCATGCTCAAAGCCAAAAAGGGGGAGATTGTTGACTATAAAGGAGGCTGCAAGAAAAAAGGAGATTGAACCAAGGTTGAAGACTTATTTTTTGTTTTAGCTTTTTACATGCCCAATCATTTGATGGCATTTGTAATTTTTCTAAGTGGTTCAAGTTAAAAGCCTTGTGATCTTTCATTAGCATGTGCATTCTCATGATCATGCATTCATGTTTTCAAATCTTAAAAGAAATCAAAATGGTTTTACAAGAAGATAAGTTCTCAATGGCTTAGTTGTTTAAAAAAGAAAAACTTACTGCTTTAATCGATTACACAAGAAGCTTAATCGATTAAAGACATCTAAACTTTTCTAGAAAAGCCTTGAAGAACAGTTTAATCGATTACATGCTCATTTTAATCGATTACACAATGTTTTATGAAAAAACCATGCATTACTGGAATAATCGATTACCTCCTTACGTAATCGATTATCTTAACTCATTTTGGAATGATGCATTCTGGTTTAATCGATTACCATTTCCAGTATTCGATTACATAGGCTATTCTTCGTATTTAAGCTTTACTGACTTAATCAATTACTATACAGATTAATCAATTATTGTGTTCATGAAACCATTTCCAGAAAGCTGATGAACAGCTTAATCGATTATCTAGTTGCTTTAATCGATTACATATGACAATTTAATCGATTACACTAGCGGATTAATCAATTATTGTTAGTTAATTCTATTGTTTTATAATGCTTGGTGAGTCCTTTTCTTATAAATAGATATTGAGCAATTTACTCATTACGAGAGTGACTTACCAAAAAGTTTATGAGCTTTCATAAGTGCCCAAAATACTGTTTTACTCTGTGTTCAAACAACATCTTGTGTAATCAAAATTTCTGAGTTTTTAGAGAAGATGTTTTAAAGAAAGAAGGTTTTCAAGAGTGTGTTTCTGAGATATTATTCTTAACAACCGGAAGGGTTTGGTAATCTCATTCCATTTCATATATTCATGCATGGAAGATCTCAAGTTGTGTTTATCTTGAACCTTTCTTTTTAGAAGTTTTGAAAATTTCTGTTGTATTGTGATATATGATTGTGTTTCTTTTGAAGCAAACTAGAGTAGGGTTCTCTAGGGTTAAGATTCTGAGTAGGGTTCTCATTATCTTGGTGACTTGTATTCTAATAGGATTTTAGAATTTGTATCATTGTTTAGTGTTGATAAAGAGGTCACTTGTAAACAGCTTGTAAAAGATTCTTTAATTTAGTAATTACTCTAACCTAATGTGGGTTGGAAGCAACTGGATGTAGCCTCCAAGGTTGAGAGGTGAACCAGTATAATTGCTTTGTCTCTTGTCTAATTTCGGTATGTTTCATTGCATGTCTTTGTGAAATCAACATTTATTATCAAGAAAACACTTTTTGTCGTTGCTTTCATAACTAAGGTTGATCTTGGGTGAAGAAAGATTTCTGGATTTGAAAAAGGTGAACTTGTGATACGATCCTAAGTTTTAATTCCGCAATTTGTTTCAGAAAATTTTAAATTTCCAGTTTGAACCAATTCACCCCACCTCTTGGTTCATTTGCAGTGTATTCATAGTATTTTCAGTCTAAGGACAAGGCTAATGTTGTATGCTTCCATTGTCAGAAGGAAAGACATTGGAAGAGGAACTGCCCATTATACCTTGCGAGCCTTAAGGAAAGAAAGCATGGTGATGCTTCTACCACTGGTATGTTCACTATAGAAATAAATTTTTCAAGTGTTGATTCAACTTCATGGGTATTGGATACTGGTTGTGGTTCTCATATCTGTAATTTGTTGCAGGTACTAAAGAGTCCTAGGAAGCTGAGGAAGAATGAGATCAATCTCCACGTTGGGAATGGGGCAAGAGTTGCTACACTAGCTGTTGGGGATGTGGATCTTATGTTGCCTACGGGCCTTTCTTTACATTTGAATAATTGTGTCTATCTTCTGTCTATTTTCCAAAACATTATTTCTATTTCTAGTTTGTAACAATCTGGTTTTCACTTTATAATAAAGGATGTTAAGTTTTCCATCATTATGAATGATCTTATTTATGCTTGCGCATCTAGGGTGAATGGATTATATGTTTTGGATTTAGATTCGAATAGTGACATTCTTAGCATTCAAGCTAAAAGGCCAATATTAGGTAATCGATCCTATCTTTGGCATTGTAGGTTGGGACACATTAATGAGACAAGACTGTCTAGACTCCATCATGATGGTTATCTAGATTCCATGGATTTTGAATCCTTTGGACCTTGTGAGTCTTGTTTGACTGGTAAAATGATGAAGACCAAGGTTGAGAAACTTGCGAGTCATAGAGCCAATGAGTTATTGGAACTAATTCATTATGATGTTTGTGGGCCCATGTCTACTCAGGCTAGAGAAGGATACTCCTATTTCATTACCTTTACTGATGATAAGTCCAGATTCGGATATGTGTATCTTATGAGACACAAATCCAAGGCCTTTGAAAAGTTCAAAGAGTTTAGGAATGAAGTAGAGAAACAACTTGGTAAGATGATTAAGACACTTCGATCTGATCAAGGTGGCGAATATCTGAGTTAGGAGTTTCAAGATTCTCTAAGAGAGAATGGGATTCTCTCACAATTGACGACTCCTTACACACCACATCAGAATGGTGTGTCTGAGAGAAGGAACCGAACCTTGCTAGACATGGTACGATCTATGATGAGTGGTACGAAGCTCCCAAAATTGTTTTGGGGATTCGCCTTACATGTGGTGCTACATCTTCTTAATAGGGTTCCGTCGAAATTTGTTCTGACTACTCCGTATCAGATATGGAGGGGCCAACAGCCCAACTTGAGTTATCTCAAGGTATGGGGTTGTCCAGCTTATGTCAAGACCCTAGCACCTGAAAAGTTAGGGGCTAGGAGCACCTTGTGCTACTTCGTAGGTTATCCCAAAGAAACTAAGGGATACTACTTTTACTACCCTGAGGACCAAAGAGTCATTGTGTCCAAGAATGCTACTTTTCTTGAGGAGGATCTACTTTCTCAAGAAGATAGTGGGAGTAAGGTAGAACTTGAAGAAATTCAAGACCTACAAGGACAGATAGCGGAGCCCGAGTCTGTTGATCAGGCGATGCCTCAACTAGAGGCAATAGACACCCTGCCCTGTAGGAGTACTAGGGTTAGTCAACAGACCATTGAGGATGACGATCCTACTTCCTACACTGAGGCAGTTAATGATGTTGACTCCTCAGAATGGCTAGAAGCCATAGAGTTTGAAATAGATTTGATGCATCAAAACAAGGTATGGACCTTGGTTCCACCACCTGGGGGAATAGTTCCTATTGGGTGCAAGTGGGTCTTCAAGAGGAAGACTGATGCTGATGGCAACATCCAAACCTATAAAGCTAGGTTGGTTGCGAAGGGTTACTGTCAAAGGCAAGGAATTGACTTTGAGGAGACTTTCTCGCCTGTTGCTATGATCAAGTCTATTAGAATTATGCTAGCTATAACAGCATATCATGATTATGAGGTTTGACAGATGGATGTGAAAACCGCCTTCTTGAATGGTTTCTTGAAGGAGGAAATGTATATGACACAACCTGAAGGTTTTGAGTCCAAAGGCCAAGAGCATATGGTATGCAAACTTCAGAAGTCAATATATGGGCTTAAGCAAGCTTCCAGGAGCTGGAATCTTTGTTTTGATGAAGTTGTTATAATGACCCTATGACAAATCCGGGATCGTGTTGTTATGTTGTTTTATACGGAGACCGGGTTAGTGCATGACTGGGTTATCGCTTATGTAGGAGGGGTGTATATATAGCACTCCTTGGGAAAAGCGTTGAGGTATGGAAGCAACCCGGATAAGGAAGGAAAGAGCGACCGAGTAGCAATCTCGGTTGAGCTCGTTGATAAGCGTTTGTCGTGTCACTTCAAAACACTTAAACTACGCTAATTCTGTAGCACAGGATTAACCTAGGTCAACTCAAAGATACTATCAATATGGTTCTATCTTCGATTCACTACTAACAGTAAAGGGGACTTTTGTCAAACAGTTTGTAGGCGCGAAGTAAAAATTGCAAAAACACAAACTACGATTAAAGATCAATGCAGAAACTAACAGAATTGATAACAAGTAATGTAAAACAGATTAAAGAGCATCAATGCAATTCACTAAACCAAGCTATTTGAATCATCATTGTTCTCAGAAATTTATCCTATTGTGAAAGTTCATTCAATTTCATTAGAAGCAGTTCAATCGAATTAACCCCTAAATTAATTGAAACCACAACCCTAATTGAAATATCATCCAATTAATCTGTGATTTATATTAAAAACTAGGAAATGAATCCATAACCTAATCCGCTTTCAATCCTAAACGCATTCATAATCATGAAAACAGAATAGCAATTGAAGAAGAAAGTGAACATTCACACAGAATTCAAAATACCAAACCAGAACTCAAATTCTTCTCTTGCTTGGGTTGGATCCTTGGATTGATTGATTATTTAGCCTTCCATGATCATCATCAATGAAAGCCCCATGAAATAAGTGAACGAAAATGGAAGAAGGGAAAACGAAAATGAAGAACAATGAAGACAAGGAAGAACAGTTGAGAGAAAATAAGAGAAAGGATTTTGATTCTAAAAACTTAAAAAGAGAAATGTAAAACTATTTTTTTGCAAAATGAAATGTAAAACTATTCGTCACTATATATTAGTGACATTAGGAAGAATTAATACTTTACATTTCATTTTGGAAAAAAATAGTTTTACATTTCTCTTTTTAAGTTTTTAGAATCAAAATCCTTTCTCTTATTTTCTCTCAACTGTTCTTCATTGTTCTTCATTTTCGTTTTCCCTTCTTCCATTTTCGTTCACTTATTTCATGGGGCTTTCATTGGTGATGATCATGGAAGGCTAAACAATCAATCAATCCAAGGATCCAGTCCAAGCAAGAAGAATTTGAGTTCTGGTTTGGTATTTTAATTTATGTATGAATGTTCATCTTCTTCTTCAATCCTCTTTTCATTTTTTGTGATTATGAATATGTTTAGGATTGAAAACAAATTAGGTTATAGATTTATTTCCTAAAAATTTTAATCATAGATTGGTTGGCTGATATTTCAATCCGATTTGTGATTTCAATTGATTTATGAGTTAATTCGATTGAACTGCTTCTAATGATATTGAATGAACCTTCATAATAAGATCATTATATGAGAACTATGATAATTTGGATTTCATGGTTTTGTGAATTGGATTGATATTCTTGAATCTGTTTTACAACACTTTTTATCAATTCTGTTAGTTTCTGCATTTTTCTTCAATTCTTGTTTGTGTTTTTGCAATTTTTATTCATTGCCTACAAACTGTTCGATTAAAATCCCCCTATTGTTTATTAGTTAATTGAAGTTTGAATCAAATTGATCGTGTCTCTCAGTCGACCTAGGTTAATCCTGTGCTATAGAATTAGCGTAGTTTTATTTGTTGTGTAGTGATTCGACAGTCGTCATCAAATTCAAATTACGAACTGGGATAAAATTGAATTTATATTTGAGTTTAAATTTGAAATTTGAAATTTGAATTTGAATTTTAAATTCTACGAGGTTAGGTTGTTGAGGATAATTTAAATTATCTAAATGAATTATCCAATAAAGATTGGATGAAGATTCTCTCAACAACATTATCATTTGAATTCTGAATTCAAATAAGTTATTGTTGCAACAAACTTTGGAGGGATGAAGGAGACAGTATGGCGGTTTTTTTTAAGAATCTTGCTAGATTTTTTTTTTTCAAATTTTCCCCAATAACTTGGGCTGATTTGGAGTGAGAGGATAATGCAATGCAACAACCTCATCTCACCTTAAATAAGCGCCTATATGAGGAAGAAGAAGAAGTAGAAGAAAATTTCGCCCCTCCTCTCTTGATTCTAAATCAAGTTCTAGCTTTTCCTTTCCTTCATCTTCTCTCCTTTTTTGCTGCACCTTCACCTGATCTCAAGACACCATCATAGTCTTGAGAAAAGAAATCAAATACTTGAAAACCTCACATCTTGCATGCGCCTAGCAAGCCACCAAAGAGAAGGAGGAATCAAGAAGAAGAAGTTCTCACTTGCAAGAAGGAGATAACCGTGTGGATCACCATTAGAAGGCGTCATCTTCTTTGAGCCTTCAAGTGATAAAGGTAATTTCTAAAACCCCAGCGTGTTTCAATGAGTAATTCTTAAGCACACACACATGAGGTGCATAGATGATCTATGTTTCCGCATCGAAAAAAATTTTGTTTTTACCCTCATATGAGCACACCGTGGTTGGACCAAGGTGCTACGTTTTTTAAACTTTCAATGTGGTGGGATTCCCTTCCACAGTTTATTTTCTATCCTTTCTTTCACATTCATTGTGGATTGCCATCTTTTCGCTTTAGTTGATATTTTTTATCTAGGTCTTGGTATGATGTCCCTCTATTTTTATATTTGTGGATTATGCTTGTTTTTCTTTTCTTTTCTTTTTTTAATAAAAAGTGATGTGTTGCTAATGAATGATAGTTGGAGGGGTGCCAACATTATTTGGATGTTTTCATTCTATTGTGAGGCTTAGCATCCAAGAATAAAATAATAGATTCTCTTAAGATGATCTATTTTTTCATAATTGCCTAAGGTTCGCAGATAATCCGTTATCCGCTAAAAATAATCAATTATTTGACCCTAAAGCAAAATGTGAGTTTGCGTAGCTAACCGATTAAGTTAGAAATGTTATTTTTTTTATCCTTATGATTATCTGGTGATGACATGAACAAAATAAATAATTAATTATTTTTGTTTGAGGTCTATAAAATCAAAATTTTCAAATACTCACGTGTGACCCTGATTTTTCTCATCACACTTAGAATTTTCACAGCTTTGTCACGGGATCATGATGAGATGTTGAAATAGCATAGGAAATGCTTCATTTTCATATATTTCATTGGTTAGGTGAATTCTTTCCTATTACTTTACATTTAGGTTTGTTCTTTAGTGGGTTACTGAAGGTTTGGTCTATGTAGAGGGTTTTCTACATGTGTAAGTGTTTTCTTGAGGGTATCCTAAGAAAACGTGAAGCGTTCTATTGGTTTCCCAACTTGTTGCTTCTAAAGGCTGCCCTCTCTCGGTTGGATGTTGGTCCAGCCTACTACGAGGATCCCGTATCCAGCAACCCAATCTAAAAAAAGGGAAAAAAAAGGCCTTGTCTAGGTTGGAGCTATGAAGCTTACCTTCATATTATGAAAAGGCCTTCACGGGCTTACTTAGTGCTTATGCTAAGGTTTGAGCTCGACCCAAACAACGGCTAACGAACCCCTATCAGAGAAAGCCTTGGTTAAGTAAAGCGCGTTAGCTCTTTTAAGTTAAGGCGCGCATCCTCTTGCTGGGAGAGGGCTAATGCCACTCGCCCTAATGAATAAATAAACAGGAGAGGGGTGAAGCTTGCTTACTTGTTAGAGTAAGGGGAAAGGGCTTTTTTAGCTGGTGCGAAGAAGTAGTACATGTGTAGGTTGCATATGTGCATGTGAGTTTTCTTGTAAACAATTGAATTAATGTTTAGTAAAAGATTCAAGCTTAAGTTGCTTTAGATCCCAAACTGGATGTAAATTTCATTTGAAATTGGACAAGGATAAATTGGTTGTGTATTTTTCTCTATCTTTCATCTCTTTATATTTATGTTAAAGGTTCTTTGTTAAAGATTGTTTTGTTGTTCTTAATAATTCAATCAAATTCTTTAAGAATTGAAACTTGGAATTAAAGGATCTATATACTAACAAAACAACCTATATCTCTAAGTCAACTAAAGAATAAAGATGTTTGGATCTTACAAAGAGGGGATTACCAAAGTTTTAAAGAAACATCTTGGATATAAGTCATTTTATTGAACAAGAGTCACGCTTGCTTTCAAAAGTTACATAAAATGTTCCTTTTTGGATGAAACATATATTACAACACCAATATTTCTTCAGTAACAGCCAGCTTCAGCTGCTTGTGTTTTTCTTTTGCAAAGCCAATTCCCAACTAATTTCATTCATACAGAAAGTAGTATAACCCTGCGATAAAATCTTGTCTAGTTAGAAACCAGAAAAAAAGATATATCATGTGACTCAGAGTTCAATAAAGATTGTTGCAAATTATCTGCATAAGGAGCAAGTCCAATGTAAAGGTTCAGTGCAGCATTTGGTTTAGATTTTATTGGTTGCCCAAATGAAAAATAGAGTTTTTCTTGGAACAATGCATGGTACATGTTGTTATATACCTGACATTCACTTGAAAATCTAGAGGATTTGGATTTGTGCTGCCACTGGAGGCATGTATAACACAGGCGCCATCTGTTAGAAAAACAAAAGAACTAATTTAAACAGTTCATTATTGTTTAACAATTTTCTTTTATCTTTTTGCCACAATTTTGAAAATAAAATTAAAATGACCATTAATTAACATGATCAATCTCATTACCTAAAATACTATGATTATTATCGCCAATTTTTTACTTAATATTATTTTCAAGGAATATCAAAGAGGGATTTCTACTTTTTACCATACAAAAATCAAACCAATTAGTATGCTTAATTTGTTTTTAATTTAAATTTAATTAAAAATACTAGCAATATAAAGATCTTTTATACTATATGTTTAATTGGAGAACTAGTTACATAGTCACACATCGTAGGTAGGATTAATCTCTGATCCAATAAATTTGATAACATCCATAAGAATTTGTAGTGGTGTTTAATAATTTTCTTCATCATTGGATTTGCTTTAAAAGTTGCAGCAAGATACCTTTGTAGTGGTGTTTAGTTTGTTTTGTAATTTTCGTACTTTAACAAAAATGTATCAAAGTTTAACGTATAACGGTATGAACAAACAAGGAGAGGAGAGAAGAATGGGTGTCAGAAGATGGGATGAACTGGAGAGGAAGAGGGATGAACAAGTTTTCGGAAAACAAAAAGAATTGAAATTGACAATAATATTTTGGAAAAAACATGAAAATAAAGGGGCAATTAGTGGGTATATTTGATGATTGTGATATATAAGTTTATTACTCCTATATTTCTATTCATAAGACCTACTTTAGAAGTAATTTTTTTTATAGCACACAATCTATAATATCCTTTTTATTAATTATTTTTAAATTAAAATATCTTAATTAGAAAAGAAATTATAATGACAAACAATTAGAATAAAAAAAAGTAAAATATTAATGATAATGATAGTTTTGAAAAATAAAATATAAATTTAGGATATATTTATTGTTATAAATGAAATTAATTATTTTTTTAATCTTAATAAATTAGGTAATTAAATATTATAAATATAATTAAAAAGGATTAATTTTTACAATTTTTGTCTAAAAAGTTGTTCTGAGATATGCTTCTTTAGGTAGGGTTAGTGGTTCTCTACTCAGAGCATCAAGTTGAGTAAATTTCACTCTGAGATATGATTATATCTTATATCCTCGAAATTAGTATACAAAGTGATATTGAAAATATTTTTTGTTTGTCATAAAATTTTTTATATTAACAGTGCATGTTTTTTGTTCGTCGTAAAAATATTAATATTAACAGTGCATGACAACTAATTTTTTTTCCTAAGCCTACTCAAAGGAAAGAAATGTTGAACTTTGAGTTATGCAAAATTGTGACTAGTAAAGTCCAAGTAGCATGTACCTGAACTTGACTTGGGAAGAGCTTCTTCCATTTTTCAATCTCATCCTCATTGTGAAGTTTTCTGATTCCTCCATAGTATCCACTTCTTGGATCACCTTGTTCTCCAGTGTTCTTCCTAGATAACCTTATTCGTCTCATGCTCGATACTTCAGGGTATTGTCTGAACTCAACGATCAACGTATCTATCACAAAAGAAGATTAAATGCAATTTAAGTACCTATTGGCTGAAATCAGAACAAAGTATTTTTTAAATTATTAACTGATCCAATTTCACATAGTTGTCTTACACTTTTACTATGAAAAATGTTAATAATTTTTGTGAATCATTGTAAGAGTACGAAATTTGTTTTTCTTAACATCTCATTTGCTCTCAATTTTTTTCTCACCATTCATTTAATTATCCTTTTTACACATTTTCTGTAAAACTCTTCAAAATAAAAAAATTTCTAATATATTCTAAAAATTCTTACACTATCAACTTATTAGAAATCACTTTAAATTTTTTTAAAGTAATTATTACAAAAGTTAAAAATCTGATCATACATGACAACACATAATTTAATAACAAAAAAAAATATTTATACATATTTTTAATGCATTCTAATTAAATTATGTAATGTTTGACTTCTCTCCTCTCTCTCATTCTAATTTATTGTTTCATCTCTTTTTAGAATAAAAATTGTACGTCAAAGAATTTCTTTTTGGTTTTTGTTAAACTTTTTATTTTAAATTAAAGTAAAAATAAAGGCCACATATAATTAAAAAAAATCAAAACAATCATTTTCAACGTCTTCAGAAAGTTAATTACAATCACAACTTTTCTTTTTCATCATCTTAAGTTTCAAGGAAAATTCACCCAAATAACCCAAAAAGTATTCTTGGGTCGAAAGGCTGAAACTGCCAAAAAAAATATTCTAGTGGAAACAAGGAATCGGAAAATTTCTTACCACTCCAATGACACTGACAATTATTCTTATTACATGAGTCCAAGTGTCCAATAACAGCATACCACCAATCTGCAATGCATCTCAAGTTTTGTATGACATGAAGTTAAAAATAATAGATATCGTCATAACTCTTAATTAACACGAGTAATAGTTTTTGTTCTTCTACTAAAAAAAATTAAGGTAAAGTCATTCAATATTCAAGATTAAAAATTACTCCCTCCGTTCCAAATTAAATATCATATTTTAAAACATATATTTCAAATTAAAATAAGTGTTTGCTAATATTTAATGTAATATTAATTTTTTCTACTAATATCCCTAATAATATTAGTTTAACTTTTCAATTTAATATTAATAATAAAAAATAATTTTATAAAATTATTATCCTCTTTTATTTATTTATTAATATATATATATATATATATATATATATATATATATATATATATATATA
>QARZ01039236.1:23953-40719 GCA_013407115.1 Glycine latifolia
ACAACTTAAAACAACACTTATTTCACTTATTTTAAGATAAAATAAGTTATATAATATCTAAAAGACAAATAACACTAATTGAGTACAAGGCATCCAAATCTACAACTCAAGTCTATGAAATTGTAATTTTAAATGAATTACTATTTAAATTTTATTCATTTTTAATCCTTGAATATTCATAATATGTGTTTTATAATAAAAAATTCATATTTTTTATTAAAATTAAATAAATAGATAAAATTTAAATATATAGAAACATAAATTAAATTAAAAAATACAATTTAGAGGATTTTTTAACCTTTTAAATTTGTCATAGGTTAACAGGACCTTGAGGGCTTAGAAAAATACCATAAGGACAATGTGTATTTCCTCTCCATTGAATCTCAATATGATCCTCTGGTTTCAAATTATCTAAACAATCAGAGACGTGCATAACATAAGGAGGCGAATCAACCGAGGGAACTCTCACCATATCCCATTCAATGTTCCTCCCTAGACATCTCCATCCTCCAGTTTGATACCTAACATAAACCATGCATGCACTTCATCACAAAGAGCATCCTACTCAAATAAGCTTGGCAAACCAATTCCCTGAATTTTTTTGAAGTTTTTACTAGTTCCGAACAAAAAATTGATCGGTGTTACGTTAATCCCTGATGTTTTTGTCTGTTAACACTTTTACTTCTTACCATCAAATTCTGTTGTTAAGCGATGATGTAACATTTATTTTAATAGTATTTAATTATATTTTTTTGTCATTAATTTTCTGACGATTCAAAACTGGGAGAAAATGTTTGATTTAGTGTTTAAAATGTAATTTGACGGTGTTTGATTCATTTGTTTAAAATGTTGGATTCAGTGTTAATTTTATGGATCTCGCGATGTCTATTGAAGAAATTGGAATGGAACTCCTCACTGTCGGCGCTCTCGGAGGACCTGGATGGTGCGAGTGGGTCGTTTTCAGAACTGGTATAGTTAGGGAAGTTGCATCAATGACAACCTATAACTGTTGATTACTCCATAACGCCAAGTTTTTTTTAATTTTGCTCTTATAATAATCCATACCATTGATAAATAGATTTCTTAATCTTCAAAAGGGGAAAAAATATTGTTACCAGTACTGTATCTTTTCCTTTTATTTTAAAAGATGAATGTGTGTCTTTAATTTTTGCTTTTGAAAGCGAGCTCTTTACATTTGAAAAGCAAGCGAAGGATGTTCCACTGTTGTCGCTCTTATATTTGATTTTTGGTTTGGGTTTGGGCTTGTTGATTTGTGTTTCTTGATGTAATTTGTTATGCATAAAGGAGGATTAAAAGGCAAAAAATAATTTGTGACAGTTAGAAACGATAAAAAATACTTAATACTATATTTTAAAACCTAAATCAAACATAATCTTGTGATTTTTAGCTGCTAGAAATTAACCCCCGAAATATAATTAAATAATTACAAACAAATATAATATTATCACTTAATAGAGAGATTTAGGTTAACAGACAAAAAGATCAGAAACTAACATCGGTTAATTTTTTGTTCAAAAACTAAAAGTAAATACTCCAAAAAAAAAAGTTTCAAGGATTAAAAATATAATTAATCCAAAAAAAAATCATCAGGCGTATAAAGTTCCAAATCTATATTGTTTCATAATCACATGCATAATAGGTGAAGATTGTTTTGCCAAAATGTAACTTAAACCATACATTTTGATTGTATGGTCAATATTAGTTCTGCTCGGTTCCCACACTTTCACCTAAGATGCTTCATACATATATGTTATCATAAAAAAATTCAATATGTATCACATATATTCAGTTAGATACTACCAAGACACTCCATAATTAACTTTTAAGACTTATGATTATTATAAGAAAACAAAAAGTCTAATTTATATGCATCATCAGTATAAAAAAATATACGCACGCCTAATTGAAATTCATCACATTGTCTCATCATATTAATAAAAAGATGTGATAAAATTATCAAATTTTAGGAATATCTGTGAAAAAATGTTTCACACGCACAATGCATATAATTAAATTAAGTGTTAAAATATTATTAGGTATCTCATAAATTAGTTGATTTTCTTTAGAATCTCGAAAAATTCCCTCATCCATTTATTTATTTGCAAAATATACATTAACAAGACATGTAACAAATAAATGTGTGTGGGTGAGTAGCTAGCTAGGTTTATATTTATTTGGAGAGGCCAACTTTTTGCTTACCTTGCTTGAAAAGTATTAGATTCAGAGTCATAGCTAACCAAAGCATTGTGAAGCATCAGTCCCTGCAAAGAAAAAAATTATTAAAATAAAAGGATATAGGATATAATTATATGACTTCCTGCAATAAGCTAGTTCCGGCCAGCTTTTACCTTGTAAACCTGAGCAGGAAACCAGAACCTACCACTCTCTAGAGAGAAATACAAAGACATCAAGAAGTTGTTTGACCGTTGACCATTGAGGACCTTGCAATCTTCTAGGTATGAACCAAGATATAGATTAGGCCATACACCAGTAAAAGTTCCCATTGACCCAGTTTGATTATTGGTGTTTTGATTCAAGAAACTTCCTTCTTTAGCAATTGTTATGTGCCATTCCCACTCCTTATAAACAGCATCGCCAATCACCCTACCCCATTTGTGTTTGATGTGATGTTCCCAAAAATGATCACTTTGGCACTTATCCTTTAAAGAAACACACACCTCTGACACTGTGCAGAGTTCATTTGGAGAAAAGCACTTGAGAATCAAATCCAAGGTTGGTCCAGGCAAATCCAAGAGGGAGATAAGACCATTTTTCATATTCTTCTCCATGTCTCAGGGTATTAGGCAAGGTTTTCTTGGACTTAAATATAAGATGAATCGATCTAACTCCTGAGGTAGGGAAGAAGACCAACTTTGGTGTAATGGTGTTATATCAGGTAGATAATTATGTGCATATATAGCCAAAGATATGATTATCATTATCTTTTTGTTTTTGTTTTACACGAACTAAGCCGGCTATACCTCACTGTTTAGCGAGTGAAACAGATTAATTAATTAAAATACACGATGAGTTCAAGGTCAAATTTTTTGCAAATGTATATGTATTTGTTTATGTTTAAGAATAATTCTAAATAGCAAACAAAACCTGACATAGAAAATAATTTTGTTTCATGGAAGTTTAATTTTTAAGCGTGTGTGAAAAAAACTTAAGTGAAGTATATATAAGATTGGTTAAGTGATAAGAAAGGAAAGAAGGAAAAAAATATTACAGATCAAATCTGTTAACAAAATTTATCAATTAACATTTCTCAATAAAAAAATATATTTGAGAATGATGATTTTGTGATCTTTACAATTGAAAAAGATTAATTTCATTGTTGATGTAGAAATAATTCTAAATTAAATATATTACATATGCCGTGCCGGTTTAGTTAAAGTTTGAATTGACAGCCGCGCTTGTTTCATTATTTATTGAGAAAAATTAAATATATAACATGAAGCATGGTACTTTTAAAAGGAAACCTTATGACTATATTTGGTAATGTATTTAAGTTAGTTTTTAATTTTTTTTAGTAATTTTTAACATTTTTAATCGTTATTTGAAGTAGTATTTTTTTAAAATGTTAGCTTCTAGTTTTTAGTTTTTATATTTTTTTTTTCTTTTTTTATCCTCAATATATTAATCCAATATCCTAATTATCATTTTTAAATAAATCATGATTTTTTAGTTTTTTGTCATTTTACATTTTTTAACTACTTTAAGAGTTACTTTTACCTAACATTTATAATTTAATAAGTTAATTTTTCAGCTTTCAACTACTAGCTAGTTTTTCAACTTCTAATTACCAGCTAATTTTTCAGTTTTTAGCTAATTTTTTAGCTTCCAACTAGTTTTGCCAAACATATACTATATATCAAAGAAAATTGCTACAAGATAATTAAGAGTAAAAACTGTTAGTTGGAATATGTTGCTTGTATGTATGTAGCAAAAGAAGCAATCAAACATGAATTGTATTCTTCACATTTGTTTGCTTTGGTGAACCATGGTTATCAAATCAGTGTTTTAAAAGTCAGATGGGTGATAACTTGACAAGGGTACTGGGTCATTGTTTCGACCAGTGAGTCAACAGTTGAATCATGCACCTGAACCAGTATAATAGCACAATAAATAATTATATATAGAGAGAGGGAGAGCAAGATTATGACTCCTGCAAATATGAGAACACTATCTTATGTAAGAACATGCGAATAACTACTAACAATCATCCAATTAAGATTAAAAATAATAAATGGTTGAGATTAAAATATTTAAATTTCAAATTAAAATCTAATATATCATCAAATCTCTAAAAGATTAACCAAATAACAATTAAATCTATAAAGATCCCAATTATCACTCCCTAAAATATCTCAATTAACCCATCACCATCATGATTGTCATTACCACCACCATGACCTCCGCTACAAGTGTAACGACCCGCCTCGTCGCTACTACTCTAAATGTATAATTTTCAAATTTTAAATAAAAAACTCTATTAATTTGATTATGAAAATGTGGGTAAATTTATCGCGATAATACACTCATAAAAAAGCACAGATACTTAAACAAATACATATGTATAAATATATATTAAACCATTACATATCAGTCACATGCCAAAACATGATTTAGTTTTTACATATATCTAAGTTTGAGATTACATGCCCGATCAAAGAGAAACAAGGAACCAACTAAGAAAGAGTTGATAAAAATAAAACTCTCTCCCAAAATATATTTCAACGTTATCGCGTCGGCTTGGTGGCTCCAACAAAAGGATTTCCCTCCAACATCACCTACTGCTGCTCATTTGTTCCCACGAACGAAGATTTGCGATCATCACAGGTATCAACCACATAGTACAAAATTGCAAGGTTGACTGTATTGTACAATATCAGCAAGCACCAAATGACAACGATTAGTAAGAAAACAATAATAATAACCATAATCATTCTCAGTAATCAATCAGTTTAACATACACTCAACAAACTAGTCATTAACTTTTTCCACAATTCAAATCAATTATGCTCTGAATGATGCTTACACCTGACTCAACTCTCAAATGCAATGTGGTACCATTCGTTAGGAAATTGCCTAAGTGTGTCCACATGACACTCTCACTTAGGAAAATGATGCAGTAGCTCGTCGAGGTCACCTTATCATACACAGGCCACTCCCCCCCATGGTGATCAGCCAGAGTCACAAGGGAGTTCCAAACCGAGTGACATGCCCCTTAGTACCAGCATTTTATCCTCAGAAAAATCATAGGTACTTACTACCACTATTCTATTTCCATGCAATTATGAAGTATGAAACATGGGTCTATCAATGCACTGGCCGTGGATAGTTAAAAATTCTAAGCAATTCCTTTCAATCTCCAGGGATGCTTAAAATTCTTAAACCAATCATCTTCCCTCTTAGTGATATCCAGCTGGTCACTACACCCCCTATGTACATACACAACATACATCCATCACGATAACATCATCAACATCAACATCATCTCTCATCTATGTCATCATCAACATCAATATCATCTCAATCTCAATGTCATCAACATCATCTCATTTCAAATCATCAACAACATCAACATCATTTCATTTCAACATCATCATTGTCCCATATCAATATTATCATCAAGGTAACAAGCAATCACATTTCACATATACATATATAACACACATGTCTTGGATTCACATTCCCTAGGTCTTCAGACAACACAAATCTCATACATTCACAATCCATAATACCACAAGATTGATATTTTAGGAAAATTCTAAATTAAAGAGGGGAACTATAATATACAAAACAAACTAATGCCCATTTAAAATTTAATAAAGAATTAAATAGGAGAATATATTTGTAAAATTTTGGGCAGAGTCTTCTCTATAATTAAGACTTTTCCCAAAAATTCTAATTATTACAGCAACAACATCATTCATAATTTTATTCATCAATAACAAATATATTGCATCCCATTAGTTTAAAATGTTGTTTTTCTTGAAAACCATCACACAACATGAACAAACATACATCCCCATAATTGGGTTCCCTGACCCCAACTATGGTATCAAAAGCTATAAATAAATAATAAACTCCCCTCACCTATCTATATCCCTCTGTTAGCTCCTTGTAGCTTATTTTGAGATCTCTCAGGTTCACGTCCTTTGGTCCAAACATAGAACTCTATATACCAAATTGAAGATAATTTAGTATAGATTTTGAAGACATTGCTAATATTAATATTTGGGGTCAAATACCCACTTAAATTTAAAAGGGACTAAAATGGTGTTTTGGGAGTCCACATCAAAAAGACGTCATTTTGAAATTTCGATCACACCAATGTGACTGAGGCTCAACTAAGGTAAAAAAATGACATCAATATTATAAAAAGGTAATTTTTACAATGTCTCATTTTCAAAGGTCTTACAAAGGAAGTGTAAAAACACCTAATAACGATTCCCAAATCATAAAAGATACTAAGAAAGGTTCAAACTAACCAGGAGAAGACAAGGAAACCATGGTTACCTCGAAGAAACCAAGAAAGGAGGAGTGGAGGCTCTGTTCTCTATCGAATCCTTGAGTTGAGTTTTGGAGATTCAGCTCCGATTAAAGTGTTCCGCTCTGTGAGGTGGTCTAAAGGCAAGCAAGGGCGACTCGTGGCGATCATCGATGGCCATGGGTGGTGGAAGAGGTGGATTGAAGGTTTGGGTTAGGTTTTAGAGAGAGAGAGAGGGGTGAAAAACTCATTTTTCGGTGCTGATGGACGTATTTATAAACTGTAGATCTCGCTTAGCGAGCTCTACTTGCTCAATGCAATTTCCTCTCTATTTGGAATTGCGCTTAGTGCGCTGGTTGCCCTTAGCGGGACATAAAAAAATTTTATTTTGCAAATCCCAATGGTCAAAACATGAAGATGTAGGTTTTGAACTTACATTCCAATGTGAAGGCGATCCAACAGTTAAAGAGTCCAAGATCATAGTTTTACCAAAATAGGTTTTTCGTAAAAATTGAAATTATACATTTTCAACACAAATAAACAAACTCTACATAACCTAACATCCACACCAAGCAGTTGCACAAAGATAATTTACACAACACTTCAACCAATCTAAACTAATCAAATAACCCAAGAAATACATCAAACATATATTTTCAGTTATCAAAATTTCAGGGTGTTACAACAAGCACCACCATAATTGTCACCATCATCACCACTATCATCAACCGCCACCACCTGTACAACCATGACCGTCGTCAACTAAAATTAGATTTAAATACTATTTTTAATTTAAATTATTATTATTATTAATCAAATGAAATAAAATTAATGATATCATCATGATTGTCTTCATTAGTGTTCTTATCGGATTTGATAGAACCTTCTAATGTCAATGTTCCTTCATGAACTCCTCCACGAATGATGGTGTGGTGTGCCTGCAATGACTCTTTGATGCTCAAGTTAGAAGAGTAGAGGTAGGAAGATATCAAAATATAGGTTGAAATTCAGTTGGTATACCTGAACCGTGATGATCCTCTTTTATAGAGGTGAGATTGGATTATCATATCTCAATCTCTCTTCTAAGATAATGTAAATAGGGAAAGATATAATCTTATTATACCATTCCTCTAATAATAGATTTTTTCCAGTATTAGGGGTTTATCTTTATCTTTCTACTTGAAGATAAAGTTTCTCTATTTCCTTATTTAAATTTGTTGGATCCTCTAAATCCGAGTACACTACTTAGTCGGCCACCGAGTATGGAGGCTTGTCAAGTTTGAGTAGTACATATGCTCTCAATCTTTGAAGTTGGATGTAGGAGCTTTTGTGAAAAATAAGCTTAAGTCCTTTACTCTTGCATTGCTATCTACCAGCCGATTTTGAATATTATTCGTCGGTCTGTTTGTAGTCGAGTTCGAGAGGGATATCCTCTTTAGGCAAGTTTTTTAACTTAATCACAAAGGGAGTCTTAATAACTCAGTGTTGAGTCCAATGGTGAGGCACTTGAAGAGACATCTTGTTAACTGTTACATCCATTTTCATACACATTTAATGTTTTCATGCATTTTTGTGAAAGGCACAATGATTACGTCTTTTAAATTTAGAAACTTCTTTGGGATGATCAAAGGTAGCGTCTTTTCCCATCTGTTGATTTGTAACTCCAGGAAATGATCTAACAGTTCGAATAGGTGCATCTTTCGGCCACCATAAGCTTCCAGAAGACTTATAAAAAGGTGGAAACACTTTTCTTCTTCCCACTGTTTTGCTTCTAATACTTTCCTTTTCGGTGATCCCTTTTTTCGATTGTTTCTTTCTTCACCCTTCATTTCCTTTCCATCCTGGTATGTCGTCATTAACTTCATTTTTTATTTCACGTCGTAGGCATGATGTTGTCATTGAAAGTTTGCCTTATCAAGGATAGTTCAAATGATAACCCTTCTCAACATCACGACGACTCTAATGTTGCTAGTGACCATGTTTCCAGCGTTCTCGCTAGAGACACTGCCCTTCTCAACGGCGCAACTCTTCCTGATGTTGTCTTAGTGATGTATTATGTCTAAACCCCTTAGACATGAAGTTTACCAAATCTACTTTGCAATGGAACCCACTCTTCAAGCAAACTTCAAGAACACATAAGTTTCCAACATTTCTTGTGAATTGGGGTTGTTTAGAGGTTTATAATTGTAGAAATGAAAGATGGAAGAAAGATTAGAGATGAAGGTGAAGACACCATGGAGAAGCTCTCTAATAAGTCTAGGAAGAATCACCACAATAGCATTGGGAAGCCATTGATAAGACTCAAGAAGTTCTTAAACAAGAACAAGAGAGAAACTCTCACAACAATTTTCAGAATTGTATTAATGAACCAAAGTTAGTTACAACAAGTTTTGGTCCAGCTTATATAGGCCACGAAATTACACATCAAATGCCACTAAATGTAAGGAAAATGTAAATTGAAATGAAGCCCAAATGAAGCTTGAAGTGCAAGCTTATCCTAAATTGACCTTTGGCTGACCCAACATGTACAATGCAGTTTTTAAGCTGAAGTAATAAATTAATTCACACTTGTAATCAATTAAAACAGAGTTATTTACAATTTTCTAGCTTATGTAATCGATTACAACTATCTGGTAATTGATTAAAATAGAGTTTCATAATTTCCTAAAGGCATAACTAACCATTCATAAAGCCCAAATTTTGTTTTGAAAGCTATTTTTCTATTCATTCCCTTCCTTCATGCTTATTTGATGATAACCACTCTTAAGATCAATTTTAGAGAAAATAGTAGCACCATGCAATTCATCTAAAAGATCATTAAGTATAGGGATGGGATGTCTATACCTTATGGTGATGTTGTTGATTGCCCTACAATCCGTACACATTCTCCAAGTTCCCTCCTTCTTAGGCACAAGAATAATAGGCATAGCACAAGGGCTGATGCTCTCACGGATCCACCCTTTTTCAAGTAGCTTCTCTACTTGTGTTTGTATCTCTTTTGCTTCCATTGGTGAAGTCTTATAAGCTGGCCTATTAGGGAGTGAACAACCAGGAATCAAATCAATTTGATGCTCTGTGCCTCTCAAGGGAGGCAAGCCATTAGGAACTTCTTTTGGAAAAACATCTTGATATTCTTCCAAAAGGGATTGCATAGCTTTGGGAAATTTTTCACCTTCCTTTTCAACATGTAAAAAAAGATAGTTAGGAAGCATATAATAAAGAGGTTGTTGTGCCAATAACACTCTCTTAATTTTCCTTTCACTCAAGAACAAGCTCTCTTTAATCTCATGAATTTTTTTGTTATCATTTTCTTTTTCCTTTCTTTTTTTCTCACTAGTTTTTCTCTTTGGTAGCTCACTTTTCTTCTCTTTTTTAGGTGCAATATTTTTTTTCAACTCCTCAATTCTCTTTTCTTTCATCTTTATTTGATTCTCACACACTTGTCTAGGAGTCAAAGGCCTCAAATAATTTTCTTGCCCAGGTGCTCAAACTCAAAAGTGTTCTCCATGCCATTGTGTATCACTTTTCTGTCATATTGCCATGTCCTACCAAGAAGGATATGACCAGCCTCCATTGGAACAATATCATAAAGAACATTATCATGATAAGCATTAATAAAAAAAGGAATGAGCACTTGAGAATTTACCACCACTTCTCCACTTTAACTAAGCCATTGTAGCTTGTATGGCTTTGGATGCTTTGTGGTTGGCAAGTGTAATTTCTCCACAAGTCTTGTGCTAGCCACATTGGTGCAGCTCCCACCATCAATGATAAGTGAGCATACCTTGTCTTTAACCAAGCACCTTGTGTGAAAAATATTTTCTCTTTGAGTCTCCTTTTTTTCTAGGCAAAAATTGCTCAACATTCACCTTACCATCAAGAGATCACCCTCTTCGGCCTCTACAAGTGTAAGTTCCTCTTCTTATTTACTTGAAGAACTAGATGAGTTACTTGAAGATTCACTCTTTATGTTTCCAACCTCTAGCAAAATCATGGTTCTCTTGTTAGGACATTGAGAAGCAATGTAACCCTTGCCAAGACACTAAAAACACTTGATATTGCTTGATCTTTTTGGAGTTGTATTCCCAATTTTTTTGCTTGGGCTCTCCACCTTTTCTTTTTTATTTTTCACATGAGAAACCTCCCTTTTAGGCTTGTCCTTCCAGCTGGAAGTTGCATCCCCATTGGAGAATTTGGAAGTTTTTCTCCTTTTTAGTTGTTGCTCCACACTTTGAGCTTTGTGGACTAGCTCTTCAATTATAGCATAAGAATGTACAGCTCCATCACATCTTAAATTTCTCTATTCGAGCCATGAAGAAACCTAGCCATAGTTGCTTCTTGAACCTCCACAATTTCAGCCCTTATCATCATTAATTCCATTTCCTTATAGTATTCATCAACACTCTTGTAACCTTGGAAATGTCTTTGTAGCTTGTTGTGGACTTTTCATGCATAATAGGTTGGAACAAATCTTCCTCTCAAGCATGCCTTCAAGTCATCCCAAGAATTTACTCTTTGTCTCCTCATCCTCCCTATATCCACTTGAATTTGGTTCCACCATATCAAAGCATAACCACCAAATTCTAGAGTTGCTAGAGTAACTTTCTTTTCTTCATCAAATTGTTGGCATGAGAAAATTTGTTCTACTTTCATCTCCCACTCAAAGTACTCTTCCGGATCATTATTGCCAAGGAATTTTGGAATTTTTATTTTCACCCCATTCAATCCTCCATTCCTCCCTTCTCTCTCTTCTCTTCTCACCCTCCAATCTTCATCATCTCTATTTTGCCTCCTAGGATTGTGCCTCCTATGATTTTCTCTTATATTATTTTCTCTCCTTTCCTCCCTCCCACTCCTCTCATCATAATAATTTTCTCCATGAGAAGAAGCATACTCACTCAACCTCCTACTACTATGAGCCTCTCCATCCACACTACCCATGGGATTACTCCTTCTTTGGGTCTCCCTTTGTAGCTCCTCAAATTTTGCATCCATTTTGATTTGCTAGTCTTTCATTTGTTTTGTCATGGCTTTAATCAACCTAGAGGTCCTAGGTGACAAAGCCTCTCCTCCACTTGAAATCATCCTTCAAAAAAAATTGTTAGCAAAAACACAAGTATATAAGGAAATTCTCACCACTCTGTAAGTGTTTGCTACTCACACTCATGTTTGCACACTTAATCTAGGCTCTTTCTATAATGTTCTCTCTTGCCTTTTTCCACTCTTATTCCTCTATATAGTTCTTAAGAAAAACTTCTAATCAAATCAAGCTTCTTTACTATAGTGAAATAGGAAATGATTCTAGGCTAGACTCAAGAGTCCAAAGAACAAGAAAACTCTTAAGACAAAACCTTGGAATTTTTAAAAGACAAGCAACAAAGCAAAAATTTAGAAAAGCACAACTCAAATTGGAATTTAATGAGACAGCTGAAGGCATACTATGGCTGTACCAAACTGCACAAGGAGGATATGCCAAGTAAATTCAATTGCTAGAAGCCAAATTTCATTTAATTTGCATGTCATACAAGTTCACTTGATTTTGTTGTTCAAAGGAAATTTTGGAACTTGTAATTTTGTAACTTTGCTTCTAAATTGTGTTTTTCTTTCACTTTTTCCAGCCACTAATCAATAATGTCTTTGGCTGTACCAATATGATATCACTTGATGTATTTTTCTTTTGCTTTTGATTGTTTCTTTCACATTTTTTTCAGCTTTTGTTTTTCTTTTGAACAAGTTCAAAAATTCTTAAAGAAATTGAATGAATCACTAAAATATGATGTATAACAATTGTAAAATTTGCTTCTAACAACTCAATTCAGTTTAGGCATGAGAGTAGAATCAAAACAAGTGGTCACACAACACAAAAAACACTACAAACAAAAGTTGACAAGAATCAATACTAGAAAATTAGAAAAATATCAAGAACATGTGAAGAACATGAAGAACATGAAATCACACAGAAGTTGAATAAAACACTAAGTTTTTGTGGCTAAACACACAACAAGCCCACACCACCAAGAATCAAAGGAAAACAACAAGAAACAAGGAATTGAAATGGATTGTCGTTTTTGGATTTGATGCAGAATTTTACCTTTGAAGAAATTTTAAAGCTAAACTTGAAGAAGAACTCCACAAGGATTAGGCTCTGATACCACATGACTCCCAAATCTACCTTGCAATGGAACCCACTCATCAAGCAAACTTCAAGAATACATAAGTTTCCAACACTTCTTGTGAATTGGGGCTGTTTAGAGGTTTATAATTGCAAAAATGGAAGATGGAAGAAAGGTTAGGGATGAAGGTGAATACACCATGGAGAAAGTCTCTAATAAGTCTAGGAAGAATCACCACAATAGCATTGGGAAGCCATTGATAAGACTCAAGAATTTCTTAAACAAGAGCTAGAGAGAAACTCTCACAACAATTTTCAGAATTGTATTAATGAACCAAAGTTAGTTACAACAAGTTTTGGTCCAGCTTATATAGGCCACGAAATTACACATCAAATGCCACTAAATGTAAGGAAAATGTAAATTGAAATGAAGCCCAAATGAAGCTTGAAGTGCAAGCTTATCCTAAAATGACCTTTGGCTGACCCAACATGTGCAGTGCAGTTTTTAAGCTGAAGTAATCGATTAATTCACACTTGTAATCGATTAAAACAGAGTTATTTACAATTTTCTGGCTTATGTAATCGATTACAACTATCTGGTAATCGGTTAAAATAGAGTTTCATAATTTCCTGATGCTTATGTAATCGATTACAGGCATCTGGTAATCAATTACAGGTATTAGAAACTACTTTACAAGATGTTGTTAATCTATTACAGGTATCTGGTAATCTATTACAATAGACAACACTTCTTTTGTGTTTGCACTGAGTTGGTGTGCTTCTTCATGCTTTTCCAAGAGATACAAGTTAGCTTGGATGTGGTCTTGAAGTGCTTGAGTCCTAGCCCTTGTCATTGGTCCTTTAAAGCTCACCAAAGGAAGTGCTTCAAGCTCTCCTTCTAGACGTTTAGCTTGCCTTGGACCTCCATCACTTAGCCTCTCCTATTGGTGGTTGTGTCATTGCTGAAGGAGGGGCTCGTCCTAATTCTGGCAAGCGACAAGTTCCTAAGGAGGACAAGGCCAAGTTGCCTCTGCCTAATCCTCATTATAACATTATAAACCTAAACTCGAAGGCTACTATTTTCAAGTCATAGTGTCTTGTCCTTTCATCCCTTCCCCTCCTCTACCCAAAAAACCTAGTAAAGGTAAGAAAGTGTTTTCTCTTGTCTTCCTTCTAGGTTTCACCTAAGTTGATGGGGAGGTCAATTCATACTCGACCTATTTTTTAAATTATGAGTCTATTGTAGAGTTTCTCGAGTCTATCGAGTTTTATCATGTCAATTGTTCTAACATGATAATTATCAAGTTTTGCTCTAAAATAAAGCACGTCTTTATGCATGCCACTTCGAAAGAGACTCCCTTTATGTATATGTACTTGGATCTCTTCAATCTTCACCTTAATGTCCCTTTTGACAAGTTTGAGGTTGATGTCTTGAAGGAGTTAAATGTAGCCCTACCCAGTTGCATCTGAATGTCTAGACGACCATGTGTACCTTTAGGGTGTTTGATGTGTGGCTAAACCCATTAGCCATTAAATTTCCCGATCTACCTTGCAACGAAACCCACTCTTCAAGATTTCTCCAAGAACCCAAGCTGTCTTTAATTCAAGTGCAGGACTTGGCTGAAAGGAAGCTTGTTTGTGCAGTAATGGAAGATGGAAGAAGGTAAGAGATGAAGATGGATGGCCCCATGGAAAAGCTTTCCTATAAGCCTAGGAAGAATTGCCATAATAACATGAAGCCATTGATAAGAAACAAGAGGTTCTTGCATAAGAACAAGAAAGAAAACTCTCACACAAATTTTGATTTGCATTCAAATGAACAAAAAGTTGTTACATTCAGTTTTTGGGTAGCTATATATAGAGCTATGAAATTATAAGCTAAATGTAAATGAAATTACAATGAAATGAAGCGTGTAATCGATTAATATGCTCATATAATCGATTATTTTGTTCTTGATCTTTCTGGAAACAGATGTATGAACAAAGTAATCGATCATTTCATTATGTAATCAATTAACACAGAGTTTTCCTATTTTACCAAGTGTTGTGTAATCTATTACAGATAACTGGTAATCGATTACCAGTAATCGATTACAGATAAATGGTAATCAATTAAAACAGACAGGCCCTGTTTTGTGTTTATACTGAGTTACTAGTAATTGATTACAAATAAATGGTAAGCGATTAAAATAGACAGGCCCTGTTTTTATGTTTGTACTGAGTTGGTGTGCTTCTTCATGCTTGTCCAAAAGATAGAAGTTAGCTTTGATGTGGTCTTGAAGGCCTTGAGTTCTAGTTCTTGTCATGGATCCTCTAAAGCTCACCAAAGAAAGTTCTTCAAGTTCTCCTTCTTGACCTTAAAGCTTGCAATGGTCCTCCATCATCCCCTCCTTCTTGAAAGGAAATTGACCTCAAGTTTGCTTCCTCAGTTGTACCTACATCACACAAAGAAAGATTACAAACATTAAAAGTATTACTCACACCATACTCACTTGGCAACTCAAGTTTATATGCATTGTTGTTGATCCTCTCTACAATCTTAAAAGCTCCATCTCCTCTAGGTTGTAGCTTTGATTTCCTTTCTTGAGGAAATCTATCTTTCCTCAAATGAAGCCACACCAAATCTCCTTCATTAATGATCATTTACTTCTTGTGTTTATTGGCTTGTTTAACATATTGTTCTATTTTCCTCTCCACATGTGCCTTCACCTGTTCATGCAATTTCCTAACATAAGAAGCTTTAGACAAAGCATTATGATTAATCATAGAAGAAGTGTTAGGTAATGGCAATAAATCAAGAGGAGTTAAAGGATTAAAGCCATAAACAATTTGAAAAGGAGATAAGGAAGTAGTCTTGTGAACTACTCTATTGTAAGCAAACTCAACGTGAGGTACACATTCCTCCCAAGTCCTCAAATTACCTTTGATGTAGCATCTAAGGAGTTGAACCAAGGTCCTATTGACCACCTAGGTTTGGCCATCCGTTTGTGGGTGACAAGTTGATGAAAACAACAGTTTTGTACCAAGCTTACCCCATAATGTTTTCCAAAAGTGGCTAAGTAACTTTGTGTCTCTATCACTCACAATGCTTCTTGGCAATCCATGTAGTCTCACCACTTCCTTGAAGAAAAGATTAGCTACTTCACAAGCATCATCACTCTTTTGACAAGGAATGAAGTGTGCCATCTTTGAGAACCTATCAACAACAAAAAAGATAAAATCATTTCCCCTCTTGGATCTTGGAAGACTAAGCACAAAATCCATAGAAATATCTGTAACGACCCGCCTCGTTGCTACTGTATCGCTAACTCTTAATCACCCCATTAACACATTTTAATTAAAAAAAAGAATCCCTTTAATTTGATTATGAAAACGGCAGTAAATTTTTTTCCCCTTCACGAGCACATAAAAATCATCATCGTGAAGCAAATACATGAATAAGGTACAAATGAGACATCTCAGATACCTATGCATACAAAACGTGGTTTTTAGTTGTAGGTACAATTAACCATGTCTAAAATGTATAAGTTTTTCAAAAGAAGCAAGAGATTAAACAACGAAGAGTAAACTATCAAAATACAACTCTTGACCGGGATCTAATCCATCGTCATCTCGACAATTTGGCTGCTCCAACTAAAAAGAGGTCATCTTCCAAGTCACCTACTGCTGTCTGTCTGCTCACACGAACACAATTCGTGATCATCACAGGTACCAAACCACAAGGTACAACAAAGAAAAGGTGAGTGATATGCTTCTAGCATATAGTAGTTTTTAGGATTAATTAATTAATAATTGTTTAAGATTTAATCAATTAAATTAGGAATTGGTGAATTATTATGTAATTGCACATTAATTTAATTTCTTATTTATTTTATCATTTAGGAACCAACAAGAGAGGAAAAGAAGCCAAAAAGAGCAAGCCAGTGCTCTCGAATGAACCACACGATCAGCGTGGGATTTCATTCGATCAACGTGGAAGTGTTAATATAAACAAGTTCAGTTCGAAGAGCTCACACGATTAGCGCCAACCACCACACGATCAGCGTCAGATGCTGAACACATAGACTCTCAGCTCGAACATCCCACGCGATCAGCGTGGGATGCCATGCGAGTCGTGCCATTCTATCAAAACTCAGG
>QARZ01039237.1:0-10616 GCA_013407115.1 Glycine latifolia
TTATTATTAGTAATTGTCTATAATTCCCTAAATTTTGGGGTGTTACATTTTGGGTTGGAAAGGTAGCGGGCCTACTACTACTACCACTAGGGAATCCCGCAGTAGCAGCCCTTTGAGGGTTGGGGCATTGATCATGCGGCTTGGGAGGGATGGTGTAGGGCTTCCCGCGGTGTTGTTGCTCGATCTTCTTGTCCTTTACAAGGCCCGTATTCTGGTAGTAGGCGGCCCTATCTCTAGAATCCTCATTCCATATCCTGCACATGTTTACCAAGGCCGGGAACTGGCAGACTCCTTGGTAGTTCACGGCTTGCTTCACCTCAGGTCGCAAGCCATTCAAAAACTTCATGCATTTAGAGCTTTCCCCATCCCGTCCTTGGTAGTGAGGGAAGTACCTTATCAACTCCTCAAACTTAGCCGCATACTCGACTACAGTCTGGTTCCCTTGTTTAACCTCAAGGAACTCCATCTTTTTCTTGTTCCTCACATCCTCTGGGAAGTACTTCTCCAGGAATGCCTCCTTGAAGGTTTCCCATGTCACAACCCAGCCTTCCGTCTCCATGCATTGGCGGGTGTTGTCCCACTAGTACTCGGCTTCCTCTGCTAGAGTATAAGTGCTGAAGGCGACCTTCTGCTCCTCGGGGCATGCCATAACCCGGAAGATCTTCTCAATCCCCCGAATCTATGTTTGGGCACCATCCGGATTGTACCCCCAATGGAATGAAGGTGAATTGTTGCGTTGAAAGCGGTCCAATCCCCGGTATTCCACTGCTCCTGGGGCTTTTCCCCTATTCTGATTCCCCAACACCTGGGCTAAGGCTTGGAGAGCATCAGCTATCGCGTGATCATTCCTACCGGCCATCACTTATTGCGGGTAATAAGAAGTGAGAACCCGGAAGGAATACACACAAACAAACACTAAACCATACTATACAGACCCTCTAGCGTTTGTATTCCGGACTGCTTGCCATAATGTTCCCTTGCATTGTCCCAAATTATACAGATGGCCAGTCTGATAACTTACAAAAAAACAGTGAAATTTATGGTATAGCAGACGCTAGAAATACAAATATGCTATGACTACAGTAAAAATAATATTCTACACAAGCTCAAACACGAATAAACATCATCTAGCACAGCATAGTTAGTCACTTCATCAATCAGGCACTCAACAATCAGCATAATCATGCAGAGAAATATAGCAAGCTCACAACTCACTGGCTGGAAGGTCCGACTCGCTCTCATTACCATTAATGTAGCGACCTGCCACGTCGCTACTATATCACTAACTCTTAGCCTTTACATTAACGTGACTTTTGATAAAAATAACACCCTTTTTTGTTTTGTTAATGAAAACTGTGATAAATTTTTTGCAATCACATGACGATCATCAACATAAACAAGGCAGGTATAAAACATCCCAATTGCACAAATATATATATATATATATATATATATATGAAACATAGTTTAATTGTAAGTACAATTATCCATGTCTAAAATGTATAAGTGTTTTACAAAGAGAACAAGAAAATGAACGTCAGGGATGTAACTAGCAAAACACGGTTGTGACTATCAAAACCAGGGGTGCAATCAGCAAAACATAACCCCTGTCTGGGATCCATCACATCGATGTCCCGGTAACTCAGCGGCTCCAACCAAAGGTTGTCATCTCCTCGGTCACCGACTACTGTCCGTCTGCTCACACGAACCGGGTTCGCGATCATCACAGGTACCAAACAACATGGCACAATAAAGCAAGGGTGAGTTTATCATATAAAATAACAAGCGAAAGGTAACATCAGTCAAGGAAAAACAATCCAAGCGTCACAGTATCACCACAAGGTCCATATATATATATATATATATATATATATTAACACGCAACCAACATGAACAAGAATCCAGGAACATTCCACAAATCGATTTAAATTGCCTAGCATGATGCATGCTCCTAACTCAACTCTCAACATGCAATGTGGTACCATCCCAGAAATAGGCCAAATCCATAGTCCAAATGATAGCTGTAGTTGACAACAGGGTCACTCTGTTGTGCATAGGACTTACCCCCATGGTGATTAGCCAAATGCGTGTCATAAGGATTTCCCTACAGACATGGCCCCCCAGTACTTCTCGTACTATTACAGTCAATCATCCTATTTCCGTCATGCAAATGAAGTATGTCTCTCATGGGCACCGTCAATGTATGGCCCGACACAGGAACATCCCGTCTTGGCTAGGATCTCCATACCCTCCCAAGTTACATACATACCGCCCCAAACGAGGGTCGCCACAATACGGGCTCATCAATGCACTGGCTGTGGTCCTTGCAAGGTTCACCACTCTGTCCCGGCATCTCATGTGTCTATACATAGCCTCTCACCATGACTTTATCAAGGTTCAAAACATCTCAAGCCATCGCATAGGCTGACCTCAACATAACCACATACATCATTCATGAACAATACAAACAAGTGAAAAAAAAGTGTGAAGCATTGGGTGTCCGGGTTGGCACCTAGCTATATTAACCCGAGATAAGAATCTGAACCAAGTCAAACGAAGGTGAATAAGATCAGTCGAAGTCAGACAAGGCGGTCCAGGGTTCAAGGGCTTGAACTTAACAAATTTAAAGAAAATCGATCCACCAAGTGAAGGACTCCATGGCTCTCTTCCCGAGGAAGCACGAGCTCATCCGAGTTAGGGAACTCGATGACTCTGTTCCCGAGAAGGCACGAACTGTAACGACCTGGAGGGTTTTAAGCGCAGCAATTACTTATGTAATAAGTAATAAACGAAAGCAATACACAAAACCAGACATCATCTTATGTCATACAATATAAACAAAACATTATGTATGGAATTTGATATACATCTCGGCACCCGGGTTTTTGTTCCGAAAGGTACATCATAGTACAACCCATATCGGGTTACAAAAAGTACAGTAAAAATTGAGCCAACAGGCTCTCACAAGAACCGCCTTCCAAAAATCCGCTTCCTTGAACCCGGCCTTGGTCTCTTGTCTGGGATCCTCAATTAGTAGCCAACCCGGCCTCGGCCAACACGACCTCTTAATCGAGATCCATCAAATAACCCCTACTCGGGTCTCTTACCCCGGACCTCGTCCTCCACTTTCTGGCTATCACTTGCAATAAAATATAATCCCCAATCGGGGTGAGATACAATCTCAGTAAACTCAGGGTTCTTGGAGTTACACCTCCCCCTGGTTCACTTCCACAGTACATAGCATTTATATTGGCATTACAATTAACATAGTCAACCCGGCCTTTTAATAAAATAATACATGTACATAATCGCACCAACGTGCCATTCCATCACAAATATGCAATTTAGCCAACCAGTGCAGATATTATACACAATTGCATATCAGATATACAAGTTAGACAGCCAGTACACATATTGTGCACTCTTGTATATCTTCCAGTGCACTCTGTGTACACATCATGTATCCCGGCCTGAGGTACCAGACCTCAGACTCCACGTGACTGTTTTAATTTACAAGTGCTTATGTAATCGATTGCATAAGAACCCGTCCTTGGTACTATAGTAAGTCTAATGTTCCCTCCTTCTTTGACCTCATCTGACCTAATCCAACCTATTTTGTCCTCATCCGACCTAATCCAACCTATTCTGTCCTCATCCAACCTAATCCAACCTATTCTGTCCTCATCCGATCTAATCTGAGTTCCTACCTTGGTACTTCAAAAGTCCAAGGTTCCTAACCCGGTAACTTTATCAAAAGGGGTTACGAGTTCTTCTAGTCTCTCTACCCGGTAGCTCTTACAAGTCAACTAAACACGAGCTCCTCTGAGCTCAACCGAGATCACTACCCGGTTACTCATCCGAGATCACACCGATTTATCCGAGATCACAACTCGGACCTCAAAGAAAAGGAATATAAAAGCTCTGCCGATAAAGCTACCCGGTCGCTCTTCCCTTCCTTGTCCGAGTTCCTTCTTATACAACAACGCTTTTCCCAAAAAGTGCTAAGTATATACACCACTTACGTGGTAATAACCCGGTCATGTACTAACCCGATCTTCCTATAAAACTAACATACAACGCAATCCCAGATTTGAAAAGGTGCTATTCACCCCCCTTCAAAGAATTTTAACCTCAAAATTATAACCATACCTACCAAATAACTCGGGGTATAGCTCCATAAGTTCTTACTCCTGCTCCCATGTCGCTTCCTCTGAGTTCCTCCCTTCCCATAATACCTTGACCATGGGAATAGTCTTACTCCGAATCTTCATTTCCATCCTGTCAAGAATCTGGGATGGTCGGGTGGGACAAGTCAGATATTCTTTAATCTGAACAGAGTCAAGTTCTACCACATGCGAAGGATCAGGCACGCATTTCCTCAACTAAGACACGTGAAAGATATCATGCAACCCAGACAATTGGGGGAGGCAAAGCTAGCCTGTATGCAACTGGTCCTATTCTCTGAAGAATTTGGTAAGGACCCATGAATCTAGGACTCAGCTTCCTCACACCCAATGCCCGTCCAACCCCGGTTACTGGAGATAATCTCAAAAATACATGATCGCCTTCACCAAACTGCACTGGGCAATGTTTGCTATCGTAATAGCTCTTCTGCCGGTTCTTGGCCCGCATCAACTTGTCTCTGATCATGCGGATTTGCTCAGATGTATCTTGAAGCATCTCGGGTCCAAGAAGCTGACTCTCTCCCACTTTAGTCCAGCAAGTAGGAGTCCGACACCTTCGACCATACAACACTTCATAGGGTGCCATACCCAAACTAGCATGGAAGCTGTTGTTATACGAGAACTCTACTAGAGGTAGGTATTTATCCCAGCCCGTTCCCTGCTCCAGAGCACAAGCTCTTAGCATGTCCTCTAGTGTTTGGATAGTTCTCTCGGTCTGCCCGTCCGTTTGTGGTTGATAAGCTGTGCTGAGTCACAACTGGGTCCCAAAAGCCTCTTGAAGAGCACCCCAAAATCTTGAAGTGAACTTCGGATCTCTATCACTGATAATACTTTTTGGGACACCATGAAGTCGAACAATCTCTTTAATGTATAACCGAGCCAACCTTTCCGCAGTGTATTCAGTCCGAACAGGTAAGAAATGAGCCGACTTGGTCAGTCTATCAACAACCACCCAAATGGAATCATATCCGGGTTGGGTCCTTGGCAATCCAACCACAAAATCCATGGAAATACTATCCCATTTCCATTCTGGAATTTGCAAAGGTTGCAATAGGCCTGACGGTCTTTGATGCTCAATCTTCACCTTCTAACATACCAAACATTTCGTAACATGCTTGGCTATATCTCTCTTCATCCCAGGCCACCAAAACTTTTTCTTCAAGTCCTGATACATCTTAGTGGAACCCGGATGAATGCTAAATCAGCCCTTATGAGCCTCAGACAGCACCGCATCCACTAACTCGCCCTTAGGCACAACAATCCTACCTCGGTATAACACCAAACCCGAGTTGTCCGATTTCTCCCAAGACATGTCCTTTTGCCCGGACAAGGACTACACATCCTTATCCCGGTTCTGAGCATCCCAGATTCTTATAATCAACCCATTGTCCACCTTGGTTTCTCTCAACTCAAGATCTTGGTCACCCTCAAGTATAGTCAGGTGCATATCCCAGAAATTCTCTATCAACTTGCATTCCTAAATCATCATGCAAGCTATACTCATGTGTTTCCTACTTAGAGCATCTACCACCACATTAGCCTTTCTGGGATGGTACCTCAGCTCAAAATCATAATCCTTGATAAACTTCATCCATCTCCTTTGTCTCATATTTAACTCCTTCTGATCAAATAGATACTTGAGACTTTTGTGGTTACTGAACATCACAAACTTGGCACCATACAAGTAGTGCCTCCACATCTTTAAAGCAAAGGCCACGGCTGCCAGCTCTAAGTCATGCGTAGGATAATTCTCCTCATTTGGCTTCAGTTGCCGAGAAGCATAAGCAACTACTCTTCTCTCCTGCATCAAAACACATCCCAAACCCTAATTGGAAGCATCACAATAAACTTCAAAATTTCCTTTAGGGTCAGTAAGAACCAACACCGGAGATGTGGTCAACCTCTCTTTTAACTTCAGGAAACATTCCTCGCATTCAGGAATCCATGTGAACAGAGTACCCTTCTTGGTAAGCCAAGTTAAAGGCAACACCATCTGTGAAAACCCTTGAATAAACCTTCAGTAGTACCCGGCCAACCCAAGAAAACTTTGGATTTTGGACACATTCCTGGGCCTTTCCCAATCCATCATGGCCTCTATCTTATCGGGATCAATTGCTATCCCGGCTGCCGAGATCATATGGCCAAGAAACTTCACCTCGGTCAGCCAAAATTCACATTTTGAAAACTTGGCATAAAGTTGATCATTCCTCAAAGTTTGAGGAACAACTCGGAGCTGCTCGACATGCTCCTCCTTACTCTTAGAATAAATCAGTATGTCATCAATAAACACCACCACAATCTGATCTAAGTAAGGTTTGAAAAATCGGTTCATATAATCCATGAACACGGCTGGAGCATTCGTGAGACCTAACGGGATCACCTGATATTCATAATGACCATACCGAGATCGAAAAGCAGCCTTAGGTATGTCCACAGGCTTAATCTGGATTTTATGATACCCAGATCGCAAATCAATCTTAGAAAATACACAAGCTCCCTTCAGCTGATCCAACAAATCATCAATTCGAGGCAAGGGATATTTGTTCTTTATCGTGACCTTATTCAATTGTCTATAATCCACACATAGCCTTATACTCCCATCCTTCTTCTTAACAAATATAACCGACACTCCCCATGGAGACACACTTGGTCGGATAAATTCTTTGGACAACAAGTCCTCAAGCTGCGCCTTTAACTCCTTTAGCTCCAAATGAGCCATACGATAAGGAGCTATAGAGATGGATCCTACACCCGGAATCAAATCAATGGAGAAATCAATTCCCCTCTTGGGTGGAAGCTGTGTGATTTCCTCAGGAAATACATCCATGAACTTAGTCACGATCGAGATCTCTGCTAGATCCCATTCTGACCTTTCTTTTGCTGAACTCAATAAGAGATAACCCCGGGCTCTTCTCTTCATCTCCTTGCCGACTTTCAAGGTTGTGATAATCGAAGTGGAGCTCGAACAAATTCCATCCGGAGATACACTATCTTCTTATTGCAATAGTCAAACATGACGCCATACTTGGCCAACCAATCCATGCCCAAGATAACCTCAAGATTGGGCATTGCAAGACAATACAGATCAACATTGTATTCTCGGCCCTCAAAACTAAACCGCACATCTTGGCAGTAAGTATCAACCCAACACTGCTCTTTAGAAGCAGTGGTAACATTCATAGGAGGAAACAAACTGAAAATCTGTAAGTTCAAACCTAGGGCAACACGATTTTCAATGAAGGAGTGAGTAGCTCTAGAATCAAACAACACTCTCACATCACAATTATCAATAAGAATCGTACCTCGGATCAAGTCGGGAGCTCGGGCGGTTTCTTTAGCATCTATTGTGTAAATCCATTCTAAAGGTGGTGCTACTGAAATAACAGGAGCAACTACAGCCCGGTTATCTCCTTGAGAACACTCTCTAGAAAAATGACCCCACTGTCCACAATTGAAACAATTAAATTGACCAGTGGGACATCTTCCCCAATGGTTCCTCCCACATGTAGCACACTTTGAAGGTATGTTCGGTCTTGATGCAGCTCCTTTATAACCCAATCCCTTCTTAAACCGGTCATCTGGGGATGACACACCCAATCCTTTGCCCTTGCCCTTGCCCTTACCCGTCCTGGCTTGGCTTGAACCACCAGTTCTTCTCCCATCCTATCTAAAAGATGGAGTAGGATGATTGCTGCTGCGACTCTTTTTCATGTCTTCCACCTGGCGGCATTGCCTCACCAGGCTACCCATATCCCGGGATCCACTCCCGGTAATCTTCTCTTTTATATTCTCTCTAAGCCTCCTCTGGAACTTAGCAGCAATCACCTCGGCGTCGGGCATCGCCCTCCGAAAATGTGCATACTTAGCCAATTCATTAAACTTGGCTAAGTACTCATCAACAGATATATGTCCCTGAACAAGGCCCTCAAACATCTGCCAGGTGATAACCCCACCCTGGCCCTGCAATAGTTGCGAAGTGGTAACCCACCACTCGTGCGCATCTCCCTGCAACAGATAGGTTGCATAGAGAAGTCGTTGATGGTCTGAACACTCCATCACGGAGAAAATCTTCTCTAAAGTCTGCAACCACTTGGCGGCAACAATGGGGTTGTATCCCCCATGGAAAGCTGGAGGGTCATGCTTTCGAAAAGCAATAAGCATTTTCCCTTTTACTGTTGCATCCTGTTCTACACCAAACTGGGACAACCCATCTCCTCATTGGTGGTTGCGTCTATCATCACGATGACTACCCCCACCCTGGTAACGATTGTCTTCGCCCTCGAAGGTAGGTGGTGAAGAGGTTACTCGATCCTCTCGTGGTAGAGTTCTCAACTCTACCATCAAGTCCTCATTAGCCTTTAACAAGGCCTCGTTTGCCTGCCGGCTTGCAGCCATCTCTTGCTACATAGCTGCCAAGGCGACCACTACAGGGTCTGGTTGTACCTCATCATCCTCTCTCCTAGTGTCGTTTCTGGTTCTCACCATGATACTGCACATGTCATACCAAGAGTGAGTTGATCAGGCCCACACTTATTAAACACACATGCAATACTCATACTGAACCCTATGACATAGAATGGATGATCTCACAACAAACTACCATACATAATGCTTCCTTAGGACAAACTACTTTGATACCATAAAATGTAACGACTCTGTATGCATCCAGTTCATTAACATTATCTTATGGTTTTAAGCACAACAATTACTTATGTAATAAGTAATAAACGGAAGCAATACACAAAACAAGACATCATCCTATGTCATATAATATAAACAAAACATTATGTATGGAATTTGATATACATCCCGGCACCCGGGTTTTTGTTCCAAAAGGTACATCATAGTACAACCCATATCGGGTTAAAAAAGTACAATAAAAATTGAGCCAACAGGCTCTCACAAGAACCGCCTTCCAAAAATCCGCTTCCTCGAACCCGGCCTTGGTCTCTTGTCCGGGATCCTCAATTAGTAGCCAACACGACCTCTTAATTGAGATCCATCGAATAACCCCTACTCGAGTCTCTTACCCTGGACCTCGTCCTCTACTTTCTGGCTATCACTTGCAATAAAATATAATCCCTAACCAGGGTGAGATACAATCTTAGTAAACTCAAGGATCTTGGAGTTACACCTCCCCCTGGTTCACTTCCATAGTACATAACATTTATATTGGCATTACAATTAACATAGTCAACCCGACCTTTTAATAAAATAATACATGTACATAATCGCACCAACGTGCCATTCCATCACAAATATGCAATTTAGCCAACCAGTGCAGATATCATACACAATTGCATATCAGATATACAAGTTAGACAGCCAGTACGCATATTGTGCACTCTTGTATATCTTCCAGTGCACTCTGCATACACATCACGTATCCTGGCCTGAGGTCCCAGACCTTGGACTCCACGTGATAAATCCACCAATGTGCCCTTCCAGAACAGACATGCACAAATGTATATCCAGATATACAAACTAGCCAACCAGTGCACTCCGCATACACAAATCTATATCCAGTTATACAAATTAGACAACCAATGCACATCTCCATTATAAGTATGTTTTCAATCAAAAAGCAATAACACACAATGTAAATACACGCACTATGACATTCGACAACCATCACTCCCCAGGAGTATGGTGGAACACAATCAAGGGAATAAACTCCCAAGAACATAGAGCTTACCTTCTGATCACAGCACCGACTACCTCAGCCTCGTGTTCACGACCACAGACATATTCTTTATCAAGCCCTACACCAGGCAAGAAAGATATCAAGAATGATTTTGAATCGTTTCATGAAAAGAACCCAGTTCTTTTCCAGATCTCATACATATACCTCCAACGTTGACTTCTAAACCCCCTAAAGATCTACCCGGGCATACAAAATACCTGAAACTCAAAAAAGTTAACTTTCAAGGTTTAACCTTCATCACAACAACCTCCTAAACATATTTTCTCAAAGAAACACCACCCAAAACCAACCCTAACTCATATGAGTCATTTTTCCTCTTATAACCAAACTCAAAATGTAACATCCTCAAAATTATATTATAATTAATTGTGGAAATGTGATGATATTTGGATACAAGTATATTTAAAGAAAAATGACTATATCACTCTTTACATGAAGTAGAAATTACTAGAATACCCTTAAGATAAAAATTACAACAATACCCTTGGATATTGTGGAAAATGACTAAAATACCCCTAGGATGAATGGTGAAATTACCAAAATGCCCTTTAGGCAAAAAATGACCAGATACCTTTAGAAATTTTGTGGGAACCTGATAAATGGATGAAGTACTCTTAGATGACAATATATCCAAATAGTTTGTGACAAGAAACTCTAGAATAAAATTTCTATGAATTTTACAAAGTGACCACTTTGAAGCTTTATGTAGAAGAATTCAAGTATTAGAA